>PNEQ01098181.1:0-82518 GCA_003012365.1 Medauroidea extradentata
GTTTGGAGTTTGAAGGAATTGTGTAATAACTTTGTACCTGAATTTAATTGCTTTATATTGGGTCTTTTTTAAAAAAATTTCCAAGATGAAAATATCTTGTTCCCATAAATAAATTACGAAACTTAAATAATATTTTTATTTTTTTTTGTCTATGTTTGTGATAACATCCCTCAAATTTTTGCACCTGTAAAAATCTGTCACCATCTTTTATTAATTGAACATCCATATTGGGTTTCAAAGTTATGGAACCATAGAAATAAAAAAAACCAGCTGACTTACTCGAGTTAAATAGCCAACACTTAAATGATATATTATGGGATCCTATACTGTGGACATTTCCTTTATTAACTGCAATTTTTAAAAACACGAAGTGATTTTGAAGTATGATTTTAAACCTTTATGCATTATGACCCATAATACCTTAAGTGTTAATTGTTTCATTCGAGTATGTCAGTTTGCTTTCGTTATATGTATGTTATAGTTACATGCAAATTTTGACTTTGACATGCCAGCATGGGAAGATTATGAGAAGTAATGTCTACCGGACCAACACTGTTTCGTACAAATATAAAATTTTGCATTCTTGCCACCTAACACCCTTAAAGCCGATTCGTAAACGGACACCGAGTAAGCAGGTATAGCAGATACCAACTGTCCAAAGGATAAAAAGGCTAATGTGGTCACCTTCGTGTGGGTGTGTGCGTTCACGTGGGTGCGTTTTGGGTGTGTGTGTGTTGGTGTCCCTAACAACTTTTGATCCAGTGAACCGTATTTAAAAAACTTGGAACACGTAAAGTTTCTTAGTATATTGACTTGAATTTTATGATTTTGTTCATGCCGTGTTCATATTTTCAAATAACGGTCATTAAAATTTATTTACTTCGCTAACCACTTAATGACGATCTCATCTAACTTTGCACACCTTTTAGTACTTACAAAGTTCACGTGACTTTAAAATGTTACGTATTTTGGTCATGTTGTGACCACATTTTCAAAAGGCAGCTGTCCGAACAATTGTTTAATCACACGTAACACCTGAAGAAATGTTTTTTTTTTTGTTTCTATAAAATCCAGTACAAAAAGGGCCCAAGTAGCCAGGTGATTGACTTTAAGGTATTTTGTTCATGCAGTATTCATAATATGGCAATGGTGTTCATTTCAACTTTTTTGATCACACAAGAATTTTGGGAAACAATTTTTCAGGATTACATCAAACTCTGTACACAGATAATTATTTGTAAAGTGACTCGACTTTTATCTGTTTACTTTATTCTGCGTTGATATTACGTAAATTTTTTGATCACACAAGCTGTCTATATCTTAAAGAAAGTATTTTTTTCCGAATTTTCTTAACTCGGTACACATACAGTTCAAATTAAATCATGTGGGTTTTGTGTTTTTTGGTAATGTCAGCGTCAGCTGCGTATTTTCAAAATATAGGTAACGTGATCATTGTTTTTGTTGTTTTATGTTTTGGAAATCATTATGCCTTTTCAAACGAAATTGCATGTTTTCAGAATTCACCTTGAAAGCTTTAATTTCAGCAGGAATTCTTTTTGTAGCTACATATTGAAAGGTAGCAATAAATTAATAAATAAAAATTCTATATACATATTTCAGAAAAATCTATCGAATTGATTGTTACGAAATATAATATTTTGACTGTCCACCATCCAAAATTTGGTTCAGCTATATCTTATAACTGAAGGTTCACCATGTTAGAAGATAGCATGACATGAAAACATAAGAGACATGATGTCATGTTTCCAGATGCACGTGACCTATTGTAACTTTTCGATTTTAATTTAAGGGTGTTCAAGAGGGGAATCAATTACAATTTTACATTTGAATAAAACATTGTTAGTTTAAGAGACGTTTCTTGGGAGTATATTTTCCTCTTACGAAAATTAATTAGCTCATCCAGTTTTCTCATTATGGCATTTCAAAGAGCAAATTTGTAAAAATTATGAAATGGAAAAAAAATCACTTCAAAACTACACGTCACGTTCTACAGCTTGAAGCATATAAAAACTCATTACTCAAATTTTTTTATTTAAAAAAAATTTGAAAAATCAACTTAAAGTTTTGCCATTGTTAGCAAAATTTTAATACAAGTAAAATTTATAAGGGTTTATTTGTGCTTCAAGCCGTAGATCGTGACATGTAGTATTTGACGTGAATATTTTCCATTTCATCAGGCTATGTTTACTTTTTTTTTAAGTTTTGTATGAAGTAATAATATGCGAATTTCGACTTTCAAATGCCGTTATAAAAAAACAGGTTGAGCTCATTTTTTTTTTTTTTTTTTTCGTTAGAGGAAAATGTACTCTCAAGTAATATCTACAAAAGTAACACTGTTATATACAAATATAAAATTATTATTCTTCCCCACTTGAACGCCCTTAATTTATGCCCGCATTGAAGAATGCAGAGACGTTAGTTATGCTAGCAAATTCATGTTAAATAAACTCGTTCTTTGTGACGCTTTGTACAAACGCGGTGACGTAGCAAGTTGGTACCTTTAATAAGATACCATTTTACCCGTTTGACACGGTAAAATAAAATAATGTGCTGGTACGGGCTTCAAGAATAATGCAGTCTTTATACGAGCACTGAACTGACGCACAATTTTTTTCTTCAAATCTTAAATATATAAAATGAAGTGTCCTGACTGACACTCGCTATCTCATCAACGCACAGATTAAATTTTCAAGGATGCTTCTCCTTGCCCCGTAGGCACCCACTAAGAATGGATTTTTCGGAATTCGATAACTAAGGGGGTGAAAAGGGTGAAATGTGTTTACAAAGAATCCCTGATATCTCATTAACCGGAAAAGCTATCGTAATTTTTTTAACTTCAAAATATTGCCCAAACAAATGCATATTTGTAAATTTTTCGATTTTGCGAAATTCAAAAATTAAGGGGGTGAAAAGTCGTAAAATGTGATTTTCATTAATCTGTGATTTCTCCTCAACCATTTCAGATAGTCAGGTGATTTTTTTTAATGATGCATAAGTAAATATCTAAAGTGCATTTTTAGAATTTTTTTGAAATTCGCCCTTGAAAGTTCTTAAAATATTAAATGTGTTTTTTTTTTTACTAATCCCACTTATCCTAATCCAGCGGAAATATTGAAATGGTTTTTGCTTTAAAATAAATCTTTCATAAATATAAAAAAAGTAAAAATATCAGGATTTTTCGACATTCGTCCTGAAAGCTGTTAAAAAATGAACTGTGTTTTCAAACAATCATATGTAGGCTACCTTTTATACCCGTTGAGCTATCGAGATGATTTTTTGATAAAAATGAAGATTATGTAAATATCTACAAATCAAATTCAGGATTTTATGAAATTCGAAAATTATGGATATGAAAAGCAGTAAAATTTTACAGTCTCCCGAAAAAAATAGAATGATCACGGAGAAATATTTCAATAGTTGTTTCTTTTTCCAACCTACTCATAAATAAAACCTCTTTGGACTGTAGCCTGTACATACGAAAGAATTAACACGGCCTGCCTTTAAGCATTCACTCAGGCATTGTATAAAGTTTGTGGTGTGGAAGGGGTGAGGTTACGGGTTCGTATCCCGTGCAAGACTTTGCGATGGGAATTACTATGACATCATACGAGCATATTGCGCGCGCTCTTTACACTGAGCTAAGACAATTTTGAGTTCACTGCCTTTATCACATATTTTATTCAGAGTTACTGTTTACATTACATAATTTCACGCGGGCAAAACCGCATACGGGCAGTTATTTTATATAGAAATACAGATTAATTAAAAACAGAGATGTTCTGCAATTAAAGTACGCTTAGCGAAGCGGGCTGGATAAAGCTTTATGTATTTATTGTTTTAAATATATACAGAGAATATAGCAACACCATGAATTAATACGTAATTAAAAGTTAGTTACTCTTTCCTATAGTACACGCGGGCGAAGCCGCAAAGAGACAGCTAGTTCTAATATGAATGAACGTTTGTTTGTTCTGTACTTTAATATACCAATCATGCAATTGCGATTAATTGTTGTGCGTGCGTCCACGAAGTGTTTTGCCAAAAAAAACGTGGGGGGAGGGGTGCGAGACGGGGTAGATTGTAAGAAGGGGGTACCAAAAATTAAGTGTCATAAATCTTTGTGCGTGCACCCGTGAATGTTTCGGCCAAAAATAATACTTTAGATGGGAAGGGTGTACAAAACGGGGAACAATGACAGAACAGGGCACCCAAAATATTTAATGTAAAAACAAATTAAGAAGGGGAGCATTGGAACTTATTCTTGCCACAGGTAGTTGCAATATAATAAATTCTATGAGACTTTAACGGTGACTCTTCTTATTTTGTTTGTAGAAAATATAGCCTAAAATTAAGAAAGCTTGAACTTTTATTTTTCAAGAATCATGTTGGCGTTTTTCCAGATACAATATTTTTTTTTGTCATTTTGATTGGGCACCAAAAATATTTTTTTATTATACACCTTGTTTCAGAAAGGAACTGAAGTATAGTGTAAATTGTGTGTAGTTATAGAAAACAAACTTATTGGAAATATGGTCAGTGGTTTCACTTAAACAAACAGTACTTGCGACAGGACATGACATCGTTCATGTTCCAAGGAGCCTATGCTCGACTTTACAGTCGCATGCGAGTTGAAAGTCGGTGGTGTTTATAAGGACATGGAGACTGATATATCGTATATATTATCAGCTTTTTAAGGTTTGTGACGAAAACTCGTTTCTCCGTGTCTTGAAAAACACCACTCTTGCTTACATGCGACTAAAATATCGAGCATAGGTGGAGGGTCCACCTTGGCTGAGAGATCAGACCTCTCGCCTCCCGTCAAGGCGATTCGGGTTCGATTCCCAGCGGGGTCGGTCTACGGGTTTTCGCATGTGGGAATCGTGCCGGACGACGACGCTGGCCGGCGGGTTTTCTCGGGGATCTCCCGTTTCCCCCGCCCATTCATTCCGTCATTGCTCCATACTCACATCATATCAACCCTCACCAGCGCAAAAGACCTCGATGTTAAGTGCTGACCAAAATATCTCACTCACTCGAGCATAGGCCCAGGCGAGGATCTCTCTGAATACAGCAATTCTTCACGCTACAACCTGTAATTTTTCTGAGTGTAAAATTATTATGGCACTTGTGGATGTATTACTTAACGCCACGCCTCAAAGTTAAATCATTATTTTGAAAATATTTTTTTAAAGTATGGTATTGTTTGTATCAAATAAACCTATATGTATGTGTCACAAATGTATCATAATTTGAACCAAATTTTTTGGTGGCAATAAACCTCGTAGTTTTTTCTGGTTTTTGCACCCAAGGTAGGGTATTACAAATTCTTTATGAAAATAAGCCAAAGTAAAGCAAAACATGTTTTTTGCGAACGAACGGTGTGTAATTTTGCATAACCCCTACATAAAATTGTGCACTGTATGGATTCTTGTAGTACCGAGTCTTTTCAAAGCATTACGTTAAGAAAGTTTTGAGTTTTTTGTACCACTGTGAAAAAAAACTACCCTATCATGGCCTTAATGACGAGACAGCGCGTGATCACCTCTTGCACGGAGAACAGACGGCTTTACTTGCAAAAGCGATGAACCTCCTTCTCCACAGCCTTCCAAACTAACTCGCAGAACCTGCGCTGCAGAGTCTTCGCGACGGCCACTCGAGAACTGTGAAGTGTTTACTGGGGGTGGCACCCAGAGACAGAAGTTGCTTCTCTGCCCGGCTTGCTCTTATAAATATACTTGCTGTCGCCAGTCTTGTGTCTTGTAAGTCCTTACTAACCCCTCACGACCACCGCTGGTTGGTAGAGGGTTGATGCTGCTTCGACTTCCCTTCGCCGATGTTTCCAACCACAAGATAAATATTGTACCTTACTCCGCCCCCTTTTACAGTCCTTCAAGAACGTCCCCCAAACTTAACCTCTACCCACCTCGGCGAGGGGAAAGCCAGGCGTACAGGAGAATCGAAGCTGTTTTCGCTTGGAAGTGGAGACTGTAAGGTAAAGAAGGAAAGTTGGCAGTTCGCAAATTGAAAGCGCGCCTGGTTTTCAATTTACTCTTTCCTTTTCTTAGTCTGATTCTTGGTTCTTACTTAGATCATTATTTACATGAATAATATCTGGGGGTATTTAAATAAGAGATATGTTTACAGTTACTTACAATTAAATCGAACGAAGCATTACAGGATAGTAAAATGTCTTCTATGGCTGGTAAACTTTTCCCTGCACTTGGTTATCAATATGAGTACAATGAAACTGAGCGATTTATTTGTGTCGAATTCTTTAACAACCCCGCAATTTTACCCAGTAAAAAAAAAATGCGTTTGGAAAATTTCCTATGCATGAAATGGGAGTAATTAACTTATATTAGGTATCGGAATTTTACCAGAAAATGTTATATTATTCCCATACAAAGTTCGCATTTCCGTATATGTGACTTCAATGGAATATGTACTGTAAAAATGGGGAATTTACCCCCTACAGTATATGCATGTTCTCAACACTTCTATACGCCCGCGTTGTACAAGCCCAAACAACTTCTTACAGTGAAGACAACGAATCTCATATAAACGTTATTTTTATTGTTTAACTCAAACTTTTGGTGTCTGATTTCCCATCGCTGTGGCTAACATTCCTGTGTTGCACATTATAATTCCATAATAAAGAATGAAAATATAAAAAAAACTGGAACGTTTCAAATATTTTCTTAGTTATGTCCAGCATATATGATAGACTTGTGGTCTTCGAACGATTTTTGCAATGGTGGTGTATGACAAGCTGAATGGTTTGGTTGGATGCATGACATTGCTATAGAATGTTGTTGAATCGTAGAAATACCCACATTCAGAGGGCCGTCACTATATAGGAGCAGTGAGTTCACTATTTTCTCACATCGCAACCGTTTCACCAACACTCTAAAAATTTCCGTAAGTTTCTTTACTGTCTATATTTATTAACTAACGTTATTATCCATTGCATTTACGTCTCATGATATAGAGACGCCTAAAACAATAATGGTTTTCGTAACATATAACTATTTATAAATCTACCGTTATGTGGTTTCGCACGATCGTTGTAAAGTTGTTACCATGTTGTAACGAACTTTTAATGGTATGAGGTTTTTGAAAGCGTGCGCGTTATTGCAATAAATTATGAAACAACTAGACATAGGTATACTAAAATACGTAAAGTTAAAATTTTGAAATAATATGTAAAACGGCTATGAAGGAATTTGGTTATGTATATAAAATATAATTAATTTTGACAGACAACGCATATTAAACAACATAATCATATATCTGAACTATTGTCTGCCGACCCCCTGTAGCTCAGTTGGTTGAGCGGCCGGCCTTGGTGCGAGGGCTTCTGGGTTCGATCCCCAGGTTTGGCTGGGTGTAAATTTGTGTTCGTCCACACTGTCTCAAAACATTGCCGCTCTACGATTGTCTCACGACATTTATTAGGGGTTGCATATATAAGTCAAATTAAAGGGGGGAATGTTCGGTGCAGTGTTGATGCGGAAGCTACCGACTCGCCACTGCACCAAACACTTTTAAAAATAAATAAAAAAATTAGCCGAATGGTCAAGTGTGCTAGTTTACTGGTTGGTAATTTTACGATTGCAGGTTCGAAACCGACCCCTGGCATAGAATATTTTGTTTTCCCAACATTAGAAAAAAAACATAAGCAATATTTCTGCACACACTAAATATACGGCATCGCCCTTGCTAACAGTCAAGAGCATACGAAACTAGCACACACTAGCAGCAAACGACGTAAACAAACTTCGCCGTCATTTACAGGTTGGCCGATACGCGAAATGTAAACATTTCTTTCTTAACAAGTTTACAATTTTACGTTCTTATGTTGGCTATGTATGTGTGAAGTGTTTATCTTTCGTACTTGGAAATAATATTTCGACTCAATGCATGGAAGTGGCATTTCTCTACTTTGCTTTGTGCCCACAGTAACATAAAAGCCGTATAGTCAGTAACATAGAGGTCGTAGTCAGTAAGTCTGCCAGTATTCCTTAGATTGATCGTGTGCCCGAAGGGAACCAGTTTATTTGTTGTCTGTAATCCCAGTTCTGTTGCAGTGTTCATTTGTGTTGTCCTCGTCGTATTTCGTATATCACTGTCGCCATTATCATACATCTTGTTTGGTCCTTGTCTGTTTTATTTTCCCTTTGTACGTTTATCCGGTTTTTGTGGTTTTCTTTGTTTGTTTCCATTGTACACCGATTATATTCCAATTTCGGAATTATTTGTACGTTTGTTGACTACGGCAACGTCTGACTTCCTTGGTTTGTCTCGCTTCTAAATTTTTGTTGCTCGTTTTCTCGTGCATTACTCTTTTATGTTATTGTGGGTATTCTGCGTTCAACAACATTCGCTGAATATGACGTATGTCCACCAAAACAATACAGTTTGTCATGATAGACTTGCGTGGATAACTCAAACCGACTTACATGTGAGTAACATGTGGAGCACGTATTCTCTACATGAAGACCATCTGGGAAATTCTGTTTTTACATTACATCTGTGGTAGCCCGAAACAGTTATTTTATAGACACGTGCCTTCTATTATTTGCTTGTTACAGTGTACAGTTTCGGTAACTTCTTCGCGAGACATTTATGTTCATGGTAATGTTTGTTATTGAGTATTACAACAGATTAAATGTAACTCTTCAGACACGTAATAAAAGCAAACAATTTTTATTTCTCGAAACCACTTATTTCTTCTACTCTAAACAGTAGAGTGTCAGCATTGGCCACCTGTTTTCCCGTCTAAAAATGCTCAATGCCAGTAAGAAATTTCAAAAGTCCTGATTAGTGACAGACAAGAATAAAAAATTATTTTGAAAACGTTTCGTTGTACTTCATGCTTCCCTCGAACTTGAAAGAATTTTGGTCGAATTGACATGGAATTATGATGACGCATCGATGACGCTTTCAAACAAGCTTAGAAAATTATTAATTGAAACTAAAGGTTACTTTTCCCAAAATAGTACACTCTGAGCAGTGTATAGCGATACACTGGCTATGTCACATATGTTATACGTTCAGCATGTTGACAAACATCGAAAATAATAATAATAATTTGTACAGAACCCAAAACTTCTCATTTTTGTGACGTATTCCTTTGTTTTTACGTGAAATATAGGACAGATTTTCCTGTGCAAATGGCATTTTGTGGATAATAGAATACTCTTTTTCTGAAGTAACTTAAGTGAAATATTAATTCTACTTTGGTATTAATACTTCCGTACTGCGCTGCTTGTCTTAGTTTATATATATATATATATATATATATATATATATATATATATTAATTTATTTATTGTGTAAATATATTTACGAAACTAAGTGTTAACCTCATAATGATGCACCCGTACGACACACGGGTCTACAATCCGGTGCCCACTGATCCAAATTACAAGCGACTTCGTCTCTGCAGAACGTCCTCCTATACTTTAGCTCGAATCAAGCCACGTCAATAATATATACAGCAGTCAGAAAAATACGTTATTGAGGTTATGATACTTTCCAGATTTGAAATTATAAGTTGCTTGCAAATAGCCCAATCATTAAAAGATACTACCGCGGTATTTCCGACGAAAAGTGTATGTCAGCAGAATTGAGTTTCGTAAGTCTACTCGATTTACTTTAAATTACATGGATCACGGGTATACTGAACTACGCGCTTTTATCTGGCTGTACAACATCGAGCACTCAGATTACGAAACAGTTTAGAAAATAAACACGTTGTCTCTCCGCATTGACACTCGCACCCCAACGTTGTGTGTACACTCTGGTAATTGCTGCAGCAGTAACCGTAATGCGGCTAGCAAACATTTGCATCATGGCTGCTGGTATTGTAAATGTCGGCTAATTAAATATGCAGTAACTGCCATGTTGGGTCCTAGGGTATTTCACAAGCGCCAGTAGCGTATCAGTGGCAGAACTGTGTTATTGTACGTGCGTAAGTTCACGGTAGATTAGTGGTCGGGGCACGCGCTTCCAACCACGAAGATCTGGGCCCTATTCTCCGTGGAATTGATTCCTATTTTTCTCATGTTGGTGATGTGGCGGTCGTTGCTATTGGCCGGCGGGTCTTCTCGGGCAACTCCTATGTCTCTTGCCCTTGCATTCTCTCACTTCTCCGCTGTAGGACCTTATTTCTTATGAAACATTCTGAAACACCCTACGTTCTGGAATGGTCAAGGGACAATTTGAAGAACTAGGGTATAGCATTTGGCTATATAAAGGATAGATAAGTTTTATAAAATGAATATTTGTTGTACGTAATTAATATTTTCTTTTTATTTGTTTAACGTTAACTTGAATGACTTATATTTTCTTTTAATTTATAGTAATGGCTTGCAAGTTTAAATTATCTTTAGAATGTATAGGATTAGTTAATGAACACCCCTACCTAGTTAATTACTTAATATTATTTATACTTTATTTTATATGTTAGGACTCACATCCAAAATCTTATTTTAATTTTTTTTATTTGTAATATTTCTCCAGTACTGATGCCTGTGTTGGCGACGTCGTGAAGGCTTGAGGAATAGTAGCGAACGATGGGGCGTTGTCTAGAGATAAGAAGAGTCTTGGCCTAGCGATGATTCCGATGTGGCGTTTTTTTTTATTATTACCGTCTCGCTACCACTGAAAGCTATCGTTATCGCAATGGTTTTGTAGAGTTTTCGGACGACCAAGTAAAGTTTATAAGCTAGGGTGTCCGTAGATTTTTTAGAAGAGTCTACGAGGCTGAAATAATTTATTTAGTGCGCAAGATTTGAAGACGGCAGAGTCTGCGACTTGGTGACGCCATTTCCGTAAGAGACGTGATTGGTATGACGCCGTCTTGTTTTATCGCACCAAGAACTCTTAGACTACAAATTAATGCGTTTTAAACCGAGACAATATTTGGAATGAACTAGAAATTAATTTCATTTTAAAGAGTAACTATGATTTTCGGATTTATTAGGACTTTTGACCTATTGGCCTTGTTGCATCTAAACTCTCAAGCCCACCACTCAGAAAGAGATAAAGACAAGTCGCGGGCATTTTAAAATAATTATTTCGTGTTGTGTACAAGACTAAAGCTTTACTAAAGAATTATTATTATTATTTAGTATTTAAGTTGGAGAAACTCCCTTAAAGGAACTCTGAATTTGAATCCTTTAAATTACGTTAATTGCAATAAAAATAAACATGGTAATTTCTCCTGAAGTGATGCTAGATCACTTTGAAAGCTTTTCAAAGAATATTTTCTCAATTTCGGCCTGAAATTCAAAATGATAAGGATTTGGTAGTTACCTACACTGACTAGCTTACATAGCAAATAATTTTCAGTTTAAGTCAGCATCTTTTTTCTGAATTAATATTTCTCTTATCATTTTAATTATTTGGACTAAATAAATATCAGTTCTATTTAATCTGTTTGTGTTGGATTATTGTTCTCATAAAGTTGGAAGCACTAGTAATTGCTTGGTGGAACCAGATATGTCTGATGAATATTATCACAGAATGTTTATGCTACAACACAGTACACAATTCACACAGCATTATACTCTATAACACACTACGAGGACTTCGTTACACATGTTGCAAGGTGTGAATGTGAACAATGTCAGACCATAAATTACATGCTTCAATGTAATTCGAGTCGATTATCTTTCGCAGAATGTGATCTGCATGCCACTCCGAGTGCGTGGTCATTATTAACCATTGGGCACATGTAATGTAATAGACACAGTATGTTAGTTTTATACGTTACCTTTTTTAGTTATCTGATTTGTACGTAAATGGTAAAACGTGCATGTTTGCGACTCCATTATAAAATAAGTTATGAAATGTCAATACAGAAATCGGTAAACAGAACATATAGTCTTTGTACACTACGCCAATAATTCCGGGTGTTACGTTAGCCATTACCGAACATGATACTGTCGCGAGAACCATATGAATCTGACAGTCTTACCTCGTTCACAACGGACACCGAAGACCGGAATTTAAGGCAAAGGACTCTTATATCCTCCCAATACACCGGCAATCAGGAAAAGCATCATTAACAGTGACTTCGGGCTTAGCAAGGAAGTGTGGCCAGAGTTTTAATTGATACATCATTACTTTAGTTTTTCTTATTTCGTCATATCTCCTTAGCAGGGCCAGCTGTATCTTCAAGATTTTCCAGGACCACGGATGTGCCGAACACCAAAGCGTCACCAAATATAAGATTCCGGTAATTTATACTAGTCAGGCGTCTTAAGTAACGAATGAAACATGTGAGGTTTTTTTAATCCTATAATTTTCTCTCCCTTCACGAATGTAGAGTCAATGAAGAGTTTATGTCAGTGACAACAACTATTTATTTACCTAACATATTTTTACTGTTTATAACTGTCAGTGTATCTCGCAACCTCTCTATAATATTAAGTTTCAAATTATTATCCTTGATCTAACTCAATGTAAATTTTAATTTTAGACAAATAAAAATACTGATTATCTATCAAATATAGCATACGTGCTGATTAAATACATGCAGTAACATTTTTAAAAATTTGTAAAATTTACAAGCATTTGGTTGTGAATGTATTTATATTTCGAGTAAATCCTTGAACATTTTACACTAATTATTTGTAATGAACTTTTTAGGAGGGAGGGGTGTGGAGAGAACTAGTCTCTTAATCAATGTTGTGCATGATCAATTTGTATGAAGCACCCCACTCGAGGCGAAACATGGGACATTTCTTGCAGTGACCTTGAAAATTTGTGTTGCGTTAATGACACAGTCCGCACCACCTTACATTTATATGCTGCTCACCAATGAATTTAAAGGTAATATCAATATTATAATAAATTATTCTCAAATGTCAAAATTTTAAGAGCAACTTTTTCAGCAAATATTCTACGTAAAATTTCTGTAATTGTACTGCTTTGCAGAAGATATTTTTTTTGTTATCAACCAAAGACGATTTTCTCATGTTGCCACATCTACAAAGTTACATTTCCGCCTTTGAAGGAAAACCTATAACGATAGCTTATCTTAGTAATGAATTAAGGACATGGTGAAAACATATTCTACGACTTTCCATTCCCAAAGCATAACGATACCTCACAATGTTTATGAGATATCGAGGATATCAGGAAAACACATTTCAACTTTTTCACCCCTTAGTAGCTTCCTTAGCTGCAAGGGGAGGTCACTTCAAATAGAAAATTATTTCTTCTAGCAGCTGCCACTAATATTTGCGTGCGTAATATCGCATATGTTCCTCGTCGCCTAGCCTTAAACGGAATTCGAACCCAAAGACTCCTGCTAGTGTTCCAAACAACTACACTAAGATAAATCGTCAGAATAAGACGAAATTAAATGTGCATTCCCAAGCCCGCGCCCAAAGAGGTATACGTATCAATAAGACGGAAAAAAGGAACAGCTCTTAAATTATTACTCCGTGGTCATACCTGCTTTTTGGGATTTCCGGGACATTTTACATCATTCCACTCACTAAAATGTCGAATTTTGAAAAACCATCAAATAATTTATTAGGTATTTACGTACGCTTCATTCCTATTTATAAATCCTCTCGATATGTCAACAGGTTTGAGAGATTCAGATTATTCATTTAAACTACGATTTATTTGTTTAATGCCCTTATAGGTTGAATTCCAAAAGAAAAAATTATCAACCTGCCTTTTAAGGAAGATATGCGTAAGCATCATTCTGAAACAAAAATCACCTCAATATCTCAAAGGGTTTAAGAGTTATCGTGGATTCATCGAAAACACATTTTACGAATTTTCACCCACTTAATTTTCGAATTTTGGTAAATTCATTCTTAGGAGTACCTACGGCGTCAGCGGAAGCCATCCAGAAAATTTGAAATATCTAGATCCAGTGGTTTGGGTTAACTCATTACTGAAATGCCCTGTTATTATTAAATGTAACATTGTATTAAGTTTACCGACAGTGAATGTTCTGTATATAATTTCCTAAAACGAACGTTAGTGTTTATTGGAAGTGTTTTCAAATAAATAAAAAAAAAATACATTTAATTCCCACTTCATCTCCTAGTTTTTTACCTAGTAAGAAGAACCCATACATAAAATATTGTCAAGTATATGTGGCTATTTGTGGCAATCACGCAGTACTGGTATCAGTCACTCCTAACCTCCGCAGTTGATTTCATTTATGAGCTCCCGATCTTCAATTAACTGGTACGTGATGCGCCATTAACCAGAAGTTCCTGTTGTTTTCAGATTTTCTGTGAACTGCCGTCTTGAGTTAAACCTCTAACCAAATCCTCGTAATTCGATAACGAACGAAATTCTTACAGAAGATTGCCGAAATGTTGAGCATACGGTGTAAAAATTTATTCAATGAAAAGTAAATGATAATGGAATAACGCATTAACTTTTAGCAGCTGTAGGAAAGCATGCAATCAAAAAGTAGTTTATTTTAATTAGAATAATAATAAAGTTTCGTGAAACAACAAAAGTTATATTGTGTAGATGGTAATTGATAAGACTGTTACGTCAAAATCAGTACTGTATTAAATTTCGTGTACTAATGTTGTAGTCTACGAGGTTTTTTTGACAACTTTGGCTTTGTTTGGCAAAAGTTGAGTTAAAACGTTATTATTATATGTTCCCTGCTTCAAACCTCAAACTACAACAGCCTTAAAATAATGCGGTGCAGGTAAAAGCGGACCAAAAACAATTCTAATGAAACCTTATTTAGTAATTTTCGCGTTCTTGTGAAAATTACAATTTGTACAGGAAACAGTTAATTTGGTGCCTCGAATCTCAGGAAGTAGCTCCACGGTAGAAATATATCTAGTGATTGAGTTAATAATTGTTTAGTTATTATGACTACTCACCGTTTTCAATTAACACTGCTAAACAAGTTTAATATAATGAAGATGTCGGTATATTCGTTTACCCCACACAAGATCATTTTATGAAGAATCTCGAAATAGTTTAACGAATGAAACTAAATTGGTTTTTGGCATGTGTTGTCACTATTCAGATGTCAATGTGACATTAACAATTTTTTTACTTTTTTTCTCCAGATGTATGATACATACTACAAAAATAGCATTTTTTTTTTAACTGCATAGCAGTAATATCACATAATATTAACTCAACAATTTGTAGCTGCTAGTGTAAAGCCATATGATTTTGATTTCAAATTTATGTACGTGTTGTTACCCAAGAAAGTTTATAACGGGTACGAGTGTATTAAAAAAATTTCTTTATCGTTTTTTAAGTACAGAAATATTTAAGATAAAATGTCAACGATATAAAATATAGCGGACTACGTTGCAGGACAACATCGATGCACTTAAAAGTGGGGCGTGATTTACGACGTTATAAATCAGCTACTTTATGTGTTTCATAGATACTTCCTCCAACAGTTTTATGTAACTATTTCTTAGCCTGAAACTATAGACAGGGCAATAAAAAAGGTTACAAACATTCCAGAGATGCAAGTTATACTACGTTGGCATTATAGCAATAAAAATCTGGCTACACATCACTGTGTGTTCGCTCTACATGTTTTGAATATGATCAAAATATCGGCGGTGATGATTTAAATATCTAGTAACTGATGTTAAAAGCCGGTTTTTTACAACTAGGTTGCCAGTTAATCCTCCATCCAACATTATTGGTATTTTGGGTATTTAATTGCCTTTGTACACACACCCAGAGCTGTTATGGGGTTAAGAACTCCGCCTGATATGCGCTTCAAATGCATTGTAGTTTGCTAGGAAATATTTACCTCATGCGTTGATGTGCTAATGTCAGAAAAAAAAAACACCTCGGACGAGTCCGGAATACCACCAAGCATACTAGAGAAAACTTTTCTAAGTCCTCAAGCATATATATTCGACTGTTAGTAGATTATTCAAAAACGCCTCAACGTGCATAAAGGATGTCTGCTTAGAAATATCTTTCAGGCTCACCACTGCTGATTATATTCTTTAACGTCCAATAACGGCGAAAATAGGTGATTTTTTTTCTAGGTTGTTGTTAGGTATGTAAATCTTAGCGTAGATTAATTAAAAATATGTAGACTTGTTCGATGCCTTTATCATCAACATTATGTTATATAATCATAATGTCAGCACTGAATGTCTAGCGAGAGGTATGATGCAGTTTTGTGGCTAGCGCGAAGAAGCGATACTGCAGTACATAATGAGATCAGCGTCACCCTTAGTACTCCACCGATCATGTGTATCACAAACATAGCCTTCAGTTGTCTGTCCTAATCACAAAATGGCTATTTGAAAACTTATGAACGTGCATGATTTAATTCTGCTTGGGAATAGGACTCGAAGATCGTTATAGGCTACTTGTGCATATCCGTTTAAGGCCATCCAGTAATCGTTAGAGTTTTACCACTGCCGAAAATTACAAAAATGTGTATTTTTGCAATACGGGTATGAAAGTCTTGGTGCAGAATACTTTTAAAACTACAGGCGTCTACAATACATCTTTATCTATTATATTACGTCGTAAATTGTTAACCAATGACTGTCAAATTCATGCGATCTATCGTCGAGGAGAAAACTCGTCATTTCAGCAAGTTTCACACAGAGGCTATAGCGAAGCGTAATGCGCGTGCTATGCCACCCTTAACGGTCTTAATCGCAAGGTGGTGCAACGGTAATATACGTTAAACGAGTGTTCGGGAAGACCTAGGTTCGATTCCCGCCTCCAGCCCACCTGATGTCGGTTTCTACCGTGGTTTCCTGAAATCGTTCCAATAGAGTGAGTGAGAGATTTTGGTCAGCGCTTAACATCGAGGTCTTCAGCGCTGGCGAAGGGTGACATGAGGTGAGTATGGAGCAACACCGGACGGGGGAAACGGGAGATCCCCGAGAAAACCCACCCCACCAAAAGCTCTATTCCCACATACGAAAAGCCGGGAATCGAACCCGGATCGCCGTGGTGGGAGGCGAATGGTCTGACCATTCGGCCACCGCGGCCCCATCACTCCAGTAGAATGGTTGCTAAGTAAAGGCCTTGGCCGTTCCCTCCCTTATCTCGTGCCTATCCGAAAAAATTGCTCCGCCTCTAATGACATCGCTGTCAACGAAACGGAGCCAGTTCCAGAGTAGGCCTACCACGAAAGACGAGAAGCATATCACATATGTTCGCATCGCGCCAAACTGGAGTGTAAGGATATCGTAGTAGTCTTTTTTTCCTGTGGGACTTCAAGTGGTGACCCTAATTTTATTTTTCGATCTTATGTAGTAAAAGCCAAAGTGCGCTTCTCGTTTTTTTTATAATATTGCACTCTGAAAAAAAAAAAACGTTTTCACCAATTTTGAGCTGCCCCAAAATCATGCTTCTGAAAAGCATCCTGAATTTTTTGAGATATGGGAACATAATTGCAAGTGTGTGTGTGTGTTTTTTTTTCGTAGATAAACGTAATATGAATAAGTTATGTGGTTTCGCATAAAAAAGCATACGCGTGACATGCTGCAACGCCGTCCATTCGCCGGTTACAAATGACTTTTTGCTGGGTCTACGATTGACGTAATAGAACTTGATCCTACGTTTCTGTGCATTTGGTTTGTGATTGTCGAATACTGGCCATCTGTTTATTAAACTAGGCTGTGCATTTAAACAGTTTGTCACTATTTTGGAGTTACTAAAAGAGCTTATCGCATTCGCCTGCGCGTGTTTATTCGTCTCCTACAAAGCCAGATGGTTACGAAAAGTCACAAGCATAGAACGCATGTAGTAAAATATCAACTCGTCTCGTATAAAATGTGATCGAAATGAATTTTACTTGATAGTAATCATAAATTGCTTCATTGTTTAACTATGTTCTTATATGTCGTAATTGTGAAGTGAAGAGGATTCGGTCAGCACTCAACATCTAGGTATTTAACGCTGGTGAGGGGTGACATGTATGGAGCAGCGTCGGAATGAAGGGGCGGGGGAATGCGGGAAATCCCCGAGGAGACCCGCCGATCAGCGGCAACACTGAAAGAAAAGTATTGTTGTAGGTACCATAGTTTTGTTCAAATAGGGACAACATTCCAGTTTGGTTGTCGTTAGTATCTGCATTGTTCCCGTAACAATCTGTTCTGTAGGAGTGACAATCTGTTCTGTAAAACGAGGAAACAACGTCTTTCTTTTACATATAATATTGTAACTTCTACAGAACAGATTGTAATGGGAACAATGCAAATAGTAACGACAAACAAACTGGAATGTTGTCACTATTTTAACAAAATTATGGTACCTACAACAATATTTTTCTTTCAGTCAACATCCGACACGACACCACATACGAAACTTCGGGGACAGACTCCGCTGGGAATCGAACCCAGATCATCTTGTTGGGAGGCAAGCGCTTTAACCACTGTGCTAACCGCGTCCTGTGTGTCATGAAAGCCGGCCTTGGTATCGTAGACGGTTAGCCACCGGGAGAGGTCCTGGATTCGAATCCTGCCTCGGGCTTAGATGTTGTGCTGTCACCGTACCTCACTTCACCATCATCGGCTCGTGCTTGAAGAGCCGCAAAACCATCTCATATTATAGGTCATTATTGTAATTCATAACTTGTAGGTATTTTAGTCGTAAACTAATATTTAAGGCCTCGTTCTTTAGTTTTGCAGTGGTTTCAAAACGCAAATTAATACAGATATCAAAAATTCATTCTGGCAGTTTTAACACTTATATATCATCGTTTGGGTATTAATTTTTACGTTGCAGTATCCCAAACTGATTTTTAGATTTTTGCCCCTGAAATATCGTGTATTTTGTTGTCAAAATAATCCAAAATTAAGCAAAATAATTTTTTTTTTTGCTAGCAAACGGTGAATTATTAAAAATAACGCTTTTTTTTTAAAGCATTTGGTAAAATAATATTTTAGTTATTTGCAATTGTTAGAAATAAACGAAAGATCATGGCCTTAAGCCCAACCTTCTACCAACCTTTAGCGCTCCACAATTCTTGGCCTTGAACGTGCGAAATATACGTCTATAGGCTGTTCACTTGAAACTGAGCACTACTCAACACTTAAAATAACAACAAAAAAAAAACTGTATTTTATTGAGGCCGAAGATGCTATGTTTTGAGTGAGTGAGATATTTTTGGTCAGCGCTTGACATCGAGGTCTTCAGCGCTGGTGAGGGGTGACATGAGGTGAGTATGGAGCGGCGCCGAATTGAAGAGGTGGAAGAAACGGAAGATACCTGAGAAAACCCGCCGACCAACGGCTTCGTCCGGCACGATTCCCACATGCGAAAATCCGGGGACGCAGCCCGCCGGGAATCGAATCCGGATCGCCTTGGTGCTATGTGTTGAGAGTGGTGAAACCTTTACTCTGGTTTTTAGTTTCATGGAAGTTTTCATATTTTGAATAGTATAAATGAAAGCAAACAGCTGAAAAAAAAATTTAAGGAGTGCTCTCTTTATCGTGAACGGTGTATATCGACGGGGGAGATCACCCACCCAGACGTGGTGCGCTAGTACGGTCCAGGCCTCAGTGGTGGATGTAAGGTGTGGTGAATGGTCCAGACGGATGAGGCTTGGTTGTAAAATGACGGGGAAGGGAGGGGGTTGATGTCTGCGGCGGCATCATTTGAGAGCGGAAGGTCTGCCTGCTGCTGCCGTGCCACGTGCTGTAACTGGTGAGAAAGGAAGGCGGAAGGGGGGGGGGGATGGCTTTGACTTGTGGTCGCAGGCTCGCATATGCTTTATCGCCACGCACCGCCCTGTTATCCATATAGCAAGCTGCACTAACACTCGCCGAGTTACCAACTTAGTCACCTTGCCCCTAGGTACAGTCTATCCTATGAACGAGGGCATTTTTTTTACCGCTGGTGAATGTCATTTTCAAACTCTAAATTCAATAATTGACCGTCATGAATAGAGACCAGTTATAGACTGTTCACAACAAAGTGAGCATTGCTTACATTTTTCTTCCGGCCATTTTACATTCGTCTCTGCTATTTTCAATATGGAAACTGTAATGAAACTGAAAACCAGTGAGAACGTCTAACCACACTCAAAACTAATCCCTTTTGGCCCTAACAAAATACGGTTTTTGGTTATTATAAATGTAGAGTGCTCTGTTTAAAGTGAACAGACTATAATTGGATCGTGTAGTGCATTAGTAGGCTACTCGCCATTTATTTGTTAGGCATAAACTTTTTTCTATTCAAACAGTATTTAGGGACAAGAATGTTTCACGAGATCGACGACCTGCGTATTAGATTCCATTGTCCTATTTATACATAAGTTCCGGCCATTTGTCAATTAGCTGCTACTCACTGGAACAACAGGAAATGAACGAATGGGCGGGTTCGAGTTTGCATAGGATAGTAGATTCTAACATGTCGGTCATTGAATCGTCAAATTATTATTTTCCCTACTTTTATCGCGTTGTTATAAACAGTGACTCCTCAGGACTAAGATATTTTTTTATAAGATTGTCTCAAAACTGAAAAAAAAAAAAAAACTTAAAGACAGTTTTACTAGTAACTAAAAATTTGCAAATAGTCTATTGAAGCATAACACCATCCAATTTCGCGTAAGTATATGTCAGCATATTGGACTCAAAAGTTACTGTATGCTCATATGACCTCGGCTGTTAACCGGCAGATTGTATTGGGCTCCTGAATGACATATAAAATTAATTATATAGGAGTTCAACTGTAAAATTACACACAAGTTTGTAATGCGGGCACACGAAGATACCAAGGTCCGGACACAATGACGTCACGAAGTCAGTTGGGGTGAGTACAGGCCAGTGGATTCCAGCCTGTCGCCAAACAGCCTAACACCTAGAAATTTGCACGCCTCTATAGTCACAAAATATCGAACAAGCGAATGAGGGGAAACCGACGTTGGTATAAGTGGTTCGGGATAAAGCGAGCTCTTGAAATTTAACCTTTGAAAAATATCACTAGTCGTTACTGTACAAAATTCAACATTAAGGCGCCCGCCTGCCTGCCTTGTAACCAGCGTTGCAGCGTGCTAGCAGAACGCTTTTATCTAAGAAACTACTAAACGTATTTCTAATGTGTGCATTGACGAAAAGAACAAACACTTCAAACGACCTCGGAATAGTAGTTTTAAAACATCACGTTAATTAGAAAGACCATTCCACAGCACCTCAAAATGACTGAAAACGGCTTTTTCAATCTATTATATCTAAACAACTACTGAAGGGATTCGTATGAAACTACAATAGAGAGGTGTATTGGACTCTACGTAAAATTTTCCACCAATAAAAAGATGGGGTCACCACTGAAAGTGTCAGTCAGGCGAGTGTTCTACGATACCACTGCACGCAGTTTCAGTGTCTTGCGCTAGAGGTGATACCGCGCCAGGTGAGCCGGTCAACATCGCCCTCGGAATCGTGCCTCACTCACACTAACACACGGTCACCAGGCGGGCGCCTTAACCATAGTTGCCTTACTGCTTGTATGGTTGGCAACGAAATTACATAATACAGTTCCGTGTATTTTCCTTTTTAAGCGCAACAATACTGAACAAAATCAACAGAAATCGGCATAATTGTATATAAATATATAATATATAAACTTTTTTATCTAACTGTATCGATTCATACTGACCGCACAGTTTATCTTACACTCGCAAACATCAAGTGACGTGTGCAGAGAGGTTAAAAGTTACGAGCGGAAAGATACAAATTGGCTGAAAATAGAACTTCAGCAGGTTTTTTTAGTTCTCTTTTTATCTGAAACCTCATATAGTGTACAGACCTTTCAAAAATGTTCTCTTGCTTGTGGGGCAGGTTTTTTCAGCAGCGACATTTCCAAGCACTTGGCGACAAACATTTGTGGTTTAGCAACTAACGAATTTTCAGGTTTGTGCTGAATTATGCGTAGAAATATTACGCTTAAATGCAGTATAATCAAGTGTACAGACAGTGTTTCTAAAAATGTAGGACGGGACAGCTCTGGCTGGGAGTGACTTTTAGCCCTGGATAAAAGGAAATGGAAATATATTATTTTAAAATTATCACATAAGTAGGCTAACTATCAGACATCCGTTCGTAGCAGTACTCTCAGGTTTGCACAATGCTTCTTAAACAATGTTACGTTGAAAAACAATATCGTTATTTCATCACTCAGGTTTATTTATGCAGGAATTACTGATATCATGGAACTTTTTCAGGATGATTTACATTTTAATAACTATGAAAAATTGCTTACAACAACATTTATAGTTGCATTTTTAGAAAAATTGCTAGCAACTCTCGCATCACGCTAGCCGCAGCAATTGATGGTTAACTAGCTATTTAGAATAATTTCACTCTGAACAACAGTGTTTGTTTACAACGCCTTTTCTTTTAACATTGTTCGACATTAACCGCGTAATTTGTTCTTCGGCCACTACGCGTGGGCCCGTTGTCTCAGGACTTGTTGATATTTTTGGTCAGCGTTCAAGATCGAGGTCTTTAACGGTGAGGGGTGACATTTTGTGAGTATGGAGCAGCGCCGGATTGAAAGGGCGGAGGAAACAGGAGATCCCTGAGAAAACCCACCGACCAACGGCATCATCCTGCACGATTCTCGCATGCGGAAATCCGGGGACTAACCCCGCCGGGGATCGAACCCGGATCACCTTGGTTGAAGGCGAGAGGTCTGACCTCTCTACAATTGTGGACCCTCAGGATTTGTTGACACGCCGCCATTTGATACTATTATATTCTACCAACTGGACCCCCATTTTCAAGGAAAACCATCAATTAATTTGAAAGACGAGTGGGATGTCGTTCTCTTCGTTCTTTATATATATATATATATATATATATATATATATATATATATATGTAATAAGTAAGCAATCCCAGAATTATAAATCGGTAGCATTCATGTCTGTATTGTCACTATTATTTGGTAAACTCAATCAAAAGTGTTTTTTTAAATAAATATATTAATGCTACGTTTTTAGATATTTCCGTAATAACATACAGTAATTCGAAAGATACACGAAAGAAAGTAAATAAAATCTCAGTGGCATTTATAGCACGATTTGCCGTATTTAGTTTTCTTCTATGTGATAACTAAAAAATGCGCGTATTGGAATTTTAACTTTTGCCCTTGCATTTTTGATCGCGTACTTTATTCCTACCGCGACTGAAGATACGTGCCGTTAACTGTTTTTTTATTTATTCAAATTGGCGTTCGATTGTTCAACTCCTCTTTGTTTCGTCGCCCGTGCGTGTTATCAACTTAATTCCAGAAATTTGCTTACTAGAAGCTGTTATTTATAAACAAATTACGTTTTCAACAAACCAGAAATTTTAGAAAGACTTCGTAAGTTTTCTATCTACGGGAATTGTTATAGTTTTACTTGGAAATAGATTTGCAAAGAACATCGTTTAATTTTTTACAAAGTTTTGTAAATGCGCGAAGATATTCTTTGTTATTTTTGCGCAAAATATGTACAGTTTGAGGGTAGTCAGAGGACGACATCGGGAAGATGTCGACGAACGGGAAGAGTGTGACTGTGGTGAGAAGAGGATGTGATACAGAGACCTGGGTGAAGGCCATTCAGTGGGAGGTTTACCACTGTGGAAGACAATAGACGATGAAGGACTGTTAACTGGTGGATAAGGGTATGGAATAACTGAATATTTATGTGAAAAGCGTGGATAATAAACCAAAACTGTAGTAGAGTCTGGAAATTATTTCTTGAAAAGGCTCTGATCGTGTAAATTGTGCATGAAATCAGAAATAGATAGTGTTTTGTTGTCAGTCTGTGAACAGATAGGTAGAAATTAAAAATGTATGTTTAATTAAAATAAAAGTACAAGGCCTAACTATCAAGGTCACGTGTTCCTTTTTACTCTGTTTTTCAAGTCCTTAATGAGAGCAGATATCGTACAACCGATACATATATGTCTTCAAAACAGTTTTTAACACGTTACCTAGTTTGAAAGCTAAATATTATACAATTTTTGATTACAGATTTTTAGAAAATGACTTAATGTCGTTCATTTGCCCAAACTAAACAGTGTTTTGCTTTGTGAAAATTAAGTTACATAGTAAAACCGACTGTGGACACATCTACGTCAATATTTTGCAGTATTTGCTTCCTTTAAAATTTAAAAATGTTGCGTGAAAAAACCGAATAATCTAAAGAATCCAAATAACCTGTACGTAGCAGATATTTATATTAAAATGCTTACATATTTATGTGTAGGCCGTACATTTCTCATAAAGGAAAAAAGTGCTTTATCTGTAGTATACTTTAGGGTAACATGGGATATTTTAAATAACCAATTTTCTATACACATACACTTCTTCGGCGTGTGCACCAAAGATTCACCACACGTACACATACTCATCCTGGGAACTCATGAATATGTGTCCCCATTCTTACTCCCCCTACCCCCCCCCCCCCTCGGCTAGGATTTTATTTTATATCTCCTACTTACGTAGGTTTACCTTACTTCCGATAAGAGGAAGTTGGACCTAGTTCCAGCTCGTCCAGTCTAATTCCCTTGGGTGATTCTCAAAGGAGCGGCTTACAAAATACGTAAAATGTTTCTCAAGTCCAGCTGGGCTTTGCCGGTTACGCTGTCAAAAGACCACTCGCAGGATAGCAAAGCGCTGTAACCACATTCGTAGCAACGAGGGAGCCCGGGGATTTTCACAGGCGGAATGTAAAAATGTATTCACTTTTAATGTAGGCTTAGCTACTTCCTCTTCAAGAGCGTAGAAGACATAGAGACTGGTATTTCCGAAATACAACTGGCTAGGGTTTCACTGAAAACGTTTGTGTCGCATTTAACAAAATTCCTTCAAAATTGTGGGACTTTGTTTTAACATGAACACACTCATTATTGTTAAGGGTGCTGTTTATGTAAAAGTAACTACAAAATACAATTTAAGTACACGATGGTAATAAATAGCATACTTTTAAAGAACCGAAATTTGAACTACTGTAATCTGAAACTTGTACAATGAAAAATTCAGGTTATATTTAAACAACTGTAAACAAATATAGAATCAGTTACGCACCCGATTCCTCTTAATTCCTAAGGAAGTGGAAAGCATATTTGTTTCAGTGACAGCAACATACGTATTTAGTAGTGACTGCTTATGGTATAAGTGTTTCTGAATCAAGTCTGAAAAAACCTCTAACCGTAACCGTGTGTGTTAATATGAAATGTGGTCAGGAATTTCTTAGTAAAGTTGACTACGGAATAAAATACAGTATTTACCGGTACTCGTGCAAAATATTTATTAATAGTGTGTTTAAAATTAGGACCATAAAAGTCAATGTTTTTGCGAACATGTAATTCATCTTTGGTTTAAAAAATACGCAATTTTGCACTCTAACAAATTATTTGACGCAACAAAATGTTTGTTGCTGTAAAGTAAATTTCCTTTAAATCTGGGCCATTGAAAGTTAGCTTAGCATAAATTCTAATTTTTGTTTAAATGTTACAGTAATTGTGTTACTGTTAAGATGTTTAGTAAAAATATTGAGGTTAAGTTAGTTATGGTATTTTCAACGTAAGCTATTCTTTTTTAATTAATACCTTCGCTACAAAGAATTAGGTACATATTATTTTCAAAGAAAAATTCGTCAAGAAACGAATGTGAAACCAAACATAAGTTCTTTGTCGTAAGCTAAATACACCCAAATAAAATATTTTCTTTGCTACAAATAAAATTTTTTTACTGTGTTTACGTATTTAGACGTGTAATTACGGTCTTTGGCTAGCAGGTGATTATTAGAAATGTGCTTGACTTTAAGGATGCATACTGGGTTGCAGGAAATAAAGACAGGATTTAAAATGTGTTTTAATTTACATTGTGTGTGTGTGCGCGCGCGCGTGATTGATAAATAAAAACCATTAGTTAAAATCTAGGTACATATTATATGCACTTCTCGCAAACCTAGAGGGGCTAGAGCACTACACAACTTTCATGATACTAAGCTTGGTTTTGCGAAGCACAACTAAAGAAATGATATTAACAGATTTATTAGTGTGTCTGTGTTGTTTCACTTACTTTTGTAAAACGTAGTTTCATTGCAATTTTGGTGCTTGAGTAGTTCATTCCGAATGAAAGCCGCCACAAAACAATTTAATACCAGATAATTTCCTTTGGCTAGGATATTTAATAACTTTACTAACATACAATTTGAAACGATATAATGTGGTGAAACATAACCCAAAACAACATTTTACTCACTGACAAGCATATTTAGTCCACAATCACCAGCGCCGGGGAAAAGGGAGCATTTTCTTGGTTCTGGCAAAATTTAATAAATTACTTAAAATGTGTTTAGCTCAGAGCAGTTATCTCAGGATTGGTTAACAAACATTTGCCACAATAAAACTGACACCACAGCACTGATTTAAAAGTGTACAGTAATTATATATACCCAAGTGAGTTAGTCACACAATTTAAAGGCTCTCTGTGGTGATGGCGACTTCTGACGTAATTTCCGTAGCATTTAGTTAATGGAGTGCGTTCCTTAGTTTCCTCGAATAATACCAGGGTCCTTATTAGTTAAGAGCATATCCCACGTCGGACGTTCTAACTGGGGGTTCTCAGTTTTTGAAAATGAAGTCAATCTATGTCTCTTCCAAAACCATTTTCAGTATCCTTATCCTAGTTTGAAGCTTATTCAAAAGATACGTCAATTTCTCACCGTCTGTCATAACCAAACACACATTTTAGACTGTTTATAGCAACGAGGAATTTCACCGAGAGTTCATATTATAATCGTTGACATCAGCGATACGTTTTAGAATTTAGAATTTACCTTTTTTTTAACATTTAAATTTCAAGTAACTGTCAAATACATCTAGTAAAATTCAGTAACACTAGTACAATTGAGTATCATTACAATATTAGCATATACATAGTTATCATCTGGCAAAGGTACAAATTATCAGAATAGTTTTACATTTCACGGTACTGCTGTTAAAAGTTTTATTGAAAGTAGACACTGGCTAATACAGCAGACTTGATTTCAAACCTTGGGTAATAAATTAAACTTATTATGACACGAAGACCAGCAGTTTACGTCTTGGTTAATTGGCTTTGCAGTACGCTATTACAATGCTTTTTAACATCGCCCTAATCGACGTAAAAACATAAAAAAATAACATCTGAATCAGTTTAAAGTATTTATGGTTTTGATATAAAACTAAACTTAGATTTTGTACACTGTTAAATTATAATATTTCATGTATTATTGAATAATTATGTGTATTTTGGGAATTTTTGTCCCTTTTTATTAAAAAATGTTCATTTATCATAGTTAGTTCGCTATTGTTTCATAGTAATATCATGCGACAGACTTATTTTAAATTACATGCCAAACGTTATTTCCTCATAGTTAATTACAGGAACAAAACCATTCACCACATCGGACATGGTTTCCTCAAAGTCGAGCAACAAATGTGAATCATACCAAAAATGTACCTCCCGTTATCACACAAGTATTGGCGGTTTTAGAGTATGAATATTCATGCATATATATATATGTGTGTGTGTGTGTGTATTTTTTTGTCCTAGTAGTTGCTGACAGCTCTGTCATATTAGGGCGTAATATCTTCTACGCGTGAGAAGAAAACGTTGATAGAACTCGTAAAATAAAAGTCAGTAGTACCCACTCTTCGCAGTCGGTTGATTCTTTATTAGACTATTCTCAGCAGCAAGGTGCTCAGAGGAAATGTACCTATATATTTATTTATGTATTAATGTATATATTTATTTACTATACATGTACATATACATGAATTTGATGTAATTTTCAATACTAATTCACTAATCTTTCGGGTGGTTGCATAGCCGATTTCCCCAAAAATTATATGTACATGAGGAAATCTCACTGCAAATATAGTACAAAAATTTGGGAAAATAGATATTTTCAAGGTTTTTTTCATCGCAACGGAATTTGAACAACTACTGTACTGGTAATATGTTGCTCTGATTTGTATTATTATTTTTTAATTTATACATTTACCTAAACTTCCCCAGCGACTCTTCTCTTAACGAGTATAATTGTAGGATGTTCTGCATCAGTAGACTATGCGCCAATTGCTATTTAGTATACAATATTTTTTCTGCTTTCAATCAGACTTACAAAAAGTATTTTACTCATATATCCTGTGGTTAAAAATATGGGGTTTATAGGATTAATACTTTAAGTAAGACTGTTTTAGATCCAAAAATCTGCATGTGTTACTGTTAACTTAAAATTGGCCTAGAATCTGTTGATGTATAACATCATCCAATTACCGTTCACCCATTCTTCAAGCTATAGCTTCCTCTTTCCTCAACAAAGTAATTGCAAGTTTTAAGTCGTTCCAATAGCGAGGTCGTTAGAGACACGCAAGGACAAGAAAAGTTCTTGTGGAATCGGCCATGGCTTGGAAGCATTCCAGCATTCGCCTGGATCAATTTCAGGAAAACATTTTTAAGCGTTATTATCTAAAGTATTGATAGCTTAGAGTGAAGTGGCGCAACGGTGACATGCTGGGCTCGCATTCGGGAGGACCCGGGTTCGAATCCCGGCTCCAATCATCTTAATTTCTGTTATCAAAGGCTTCCCAAAATCGCTCCAAGTGAATGGCGGTATGGCTCCAAGACGACGGTCGATTCCTCGCCCAATTCCTGTTCTTGAATCTAGATATGTGTCGCCGTTTGTAATGACCTTATATCTTAATATCATGAATCATCTGTGACGAATAATGCCACTCCAAATTGACAAAGTGTTTAAAATATTCAATTTTAAAGTATGTTTATTTCCCTACCAATTCTAACACCATGGTCGTGGGTCAGATATTTCCAGGTGACATTAAAGCAAATTTAATTAATTTTTCAATGTGTGAAAAGTAGTATCCTAACTAACTGAGCGATTCGTTCCATCGTAAACGTACAGTCAAACCATTATATCTGAAAACTTGAAAGTTTCGCCCTGGCCCATTCTAACTGTGTAGGCTACGGCTATAAATGAAAGAGCTTTTTATTACAATTTTAAGAAGATGAAAATAAAATTCAGAAAAATTATAGGCCAAATATTAGATTAATTAATTGAACTTCGCTGTTATTTCTTAACATACAAAAATAAAACCTTTTTAGAAATACAGATTTAACTGACTGATCTATAATTTATGAAATGTCCTAACAATGGTTCAAATTTGTATTTATCCGTTATTTCTGACAATTTAATGGCTGGCCAACAAAAGTCTCATAATCATGCCAGCTGACCGCCAACTGAGGTCTGGTCTAAGCCTATAGCAGTGTCAAAAACCGATTTTGCTCTTTTTTCTTAAATAGGTCCTTATAAAAGCGGAAGAAGTTCAAACCATTTTTATTCAAAGTGTTCAGGGTATTGTTTTGATTTGTTGTCGTATCGAGAGGTTTTTACCAACGAATTATACTAAAAAATACGTTCTTCATACGCAATTACAATGTATTATGCTCTGCTGCTAGACGTGAATACCGGCAACAATTAAATAGCTTCAACTGGTTGCACAAAAAGTTATTATAGGCCTACGGCACAGCCCAGTTAACAAAAGATATTTTGTTTGCTTCCAAACTCTCCCGACACGAAGTTTTAAATACCGGGATAGCATAGCTGCTGAATGCATCTACTGAGTTAAATTAACCGCAGTTATACGGCATGGCGCATGAACTAAGGAGTTTTATATTAGTTATTTTTACCTCTAACGCAGAACACACCTGTCTTAATGGCGATGTTTTCACTCACAATAGCGCTTTTACCGAACGAGCAAGCTTTCATATGAACTGTAGTTCTGACTGCGCCCTAGGCATACCGTCTGATGTTTATTTTTTTCTTCTGTCATCCTGTTAAACGACACACATTTTATTTACCCTACAGTGTTTTATCTTTGCGTTTTAGTTCATTATCCGAGCAATAATAATTAAAAATAATTAAAACACCATATTTCGGGCGCAAAATAAACTCTGATTTCAGAGAGTAACGATTTTGTAGGCTATAAGTTTAAATTTCAGCATTTTTATTTAAATACAAAAAAATTTTGTTCTTTGTTTTTATGTACGTGAATTTGTAGCCTGTAACGTCTTTATCCACTGTGAATTTTTTCAGTTTAGTGAGTGAGTTGGTTTTAGTGTAGTCCTTAAAACGGGAACATGCAAATTTTGACTTTAACAAGCCATTACGCGAAAACTATGAGAGATAAAATAATTTCATGAAAGAAATATTTAGTCACATTTTGTGTTTAAAGTAAGAGAAAATCTCTTGTAAAAATATAAAAATAAAAATATGGAGATGAAAATTGCTGTTTACCGAGCCCTTGAGTAATATAAACGGCAAAATTCACATCATCATCAGAATCCATTGGAAGGTGATAAATTATCAATTTATGCCTCAGTAATCCAGAACTTCACTCCGCAGATCTAAGATAGCGGCTGGGACGTGAAAATATTTTGATGTCGTCAAAGTGTCCTTTGAATGATTACATAAAATTCTTTGAAATACCAATAGTTTCGTAGCCAATGGTACATACGGCATGTCAGGCACTCTATTGTTTGGAGATTGTTCGTTTCTCGGTAGGTTAGGTGCATCAGTCATGAAATTTCTATACATTGTTGACTAACTAAATATTTTAATATGAATGCATATGATTAAAAAAAATATTAACTGCACATATGTGGTTTCCATATTCTAACATGATTATCGTTTGCTGCACCGATACAATTAAGCTAAATGAATTTTTTTTTTCAGGAATAATTTTAGCCTGCTTTCTACTGTGAAACTCGGAAAACACTTAACTTTTAATGTCAGACAAATCCTTGCTCTAACCTTTCGAAGATGCTTGTATAATGTTAAATGGGCTTGCCTATACATTTACTGAGTCCTTTTCCCAAATACCTGTAACAGAGTTATTATTTAAATATCATTTATTAACATTTGGTAGCAATTTATTGACGGTTAACCACACAAGTATATTAAGTCCATTTGTCAAACATTGTTTTCAGCTGTAGAGAAAAAGAAGAATTTAAACATTCATCACTATTCAAACAGCATGTCTCAAACACAGTTTTGGTTGTGGATGCGACTGTACTTAGTTACTTTAAATTAAATCTTAGGAGCTGACTCCGGTATTGCTTCCAACTAACGGTAAATGCATTAAATTTTAAACAAATATGTTAAATTTTACACGAATGTTTGTTTACGTGGCACCACATTTCCACACACGTTCGTGTAATTGCACACATTATGTTATCTGTAATTTTTCCTTGCGTCACATCTATACTCAAAAATACAACACGAGTGAAAGTTTACTATAGTACCAGCTGTTTATTTTTAGTAATCACGTTGTTAATCACCATATCCGGTTTTCAACTACAATAAAAATACTGCCCGTGTATTTTTTAATTATTTTACAAATTAGTGGCATTTAAAATCTTCATTGCTTTAATGATACTGATATCCTGTTAGTTTTGCAGATTATGCGCGTATGTTAATGTTATTATCGCAAATATAGATAATTACGTATACTTAACTGTAATGCTATACAATGTTCACGTTATGTTGTTCTTTTAGTAAAGACGCTGCTAATTAAATAAAGGAATATATGCGACACGATATTCGAAGAGCGAAAGAAATAAAACTTGTTCTGGCCAACCTGCTGCATACACATATTCATAGCACAGGCAAAAATTGTTTCTAATACTCTCCACTGGTTTAGCAGTGTCCCAGCCTCTAACTGAAGATGAGGCTAACCGAATGTTAGCCATTAGTAAGGTTAATTCTAATATAGGTTGGAAATATCAATGTTAAAAGTTAGACACAGGAAAATTTCTGCTGCTTGAGCGCTGGTATCGACAATAATCATAAATAACCAATCACAGAGCTTTCCTGATTTTTTGTTACATAAAATTGATAATGTGATCGCCAAAATTAGTTCGTGTTTCACGTTTAAAATTAATTTAATTACTTCTCCCTTTACCACGGGTAGTTAAAAAATATAATTTTCTTTTGATTTCGTATAGTATTATGTACATTACCGATAGCCGCGAAACTAGCGGCAGAAATTTTCCCTATGCCAAACTCCTATTAGAAAACATATTTTCTTTCTAACCTGCAGTATAATTAGCCGTATACATTAGAAACCGAAGAATGTAGAAATTCTTAGGAAATCTATGACTAATCTATGAATACTTCTACATCTCGAATATCCACGTCTACTAAAATGAGTATTACTCCAGACAGGTCATAAGGGATATAGAGATTGCAATTTTAAATACCTAACGAATCCATTGACAATGTACCTCTAGATTAGAACGAATATTTTCTTTTCTAATTACTTATTTCCGCCAGGAAGCTGAAATATGATCAAAGGTTAGAATTCTGTGCTGGGAGCCAATTCTTGAAATGATGCGAGATTATTCCATTGCGAATTTACTCGGAATTTCGTAATGGATTCCATTTTGCTATTCTTGAGTGAAAATAACTTCGCAATGAAATTTTTCCATGCGGAAAAATCTCACATGCTCTTGGGGTCATGAGATGCGATTCCGCAACGCCTTGAAGACGGCAGCCATGACACTTTTACCGTGTATTTCTACAACCTCACTCTTTCAAACAGACGAAATAAAGCAATAAAGTACTGCAGAGTGTCCGCGCGTATTTTTTAATTATGTTAATACTTTGCTTGTTCATTTTATAATACACGATCGTAACAAATCATTAATTTTATCATGAAACATGCATTTAACGTTACACATATGCATAGAACAGTATTATGTGTATAATGAGAGCCAAGGTATGAATGATACTATAGCGTAGTGATAATGGCGATTCGTTAAATTCTTGGTGTGTAGTATCTTTGAAAGTAGGCTCGAGGCGCTTTACCTTCCTATCGGTTTTTTTTTTTGTGTAGCAAATTCTTTACTCGTTTGCAATTTTACCAACGAATTTAAATATTTTTTAATCGTTGTAACGTAATTACTCTAAGTTCCATACTATGTAGACCTACTGTGATTTTACTAACCCAAATTTTGTATAGAAAATTCCGCTCAAGAAATAACCAATAAACCAACTCTTAGTTATCTCTCCTTTTGTGGCGACTTAAATTTCAGTACCTACGAGAAGTGTGCAATACAAAAACAATCTTGTGTAGCAAATTTAAGCTTTGCAAACAGCCGTACTCCTTTAAAAAAAAAGGCAACGTTGTTGTGTTCGTAAAATAGAAGCAAGATGGCAGCAGTGTCCTGAATTTCTAATAAAATGACTTGCGAATTAAATGTCTCTTGATAAAGACGTTGTAACTATTTGTACGCAATAATATTGCATTACAAAACACGTTGCTTGTTAATTATATATCTATTTTTTATAATTCCGTTTATACGCGTGCGAGTATTGCGCGCGACCACAGAACAAACAATTATTTCCTCTAGAGGGTGCGTTCAGTGCGTCATACAAGTAGAGCGTTCTTTTCACTCGCAGATTCCTGCCGCGGGAGTGTAACAGGAAGTTCGAAACTGTGGAAGATCTCGCACTAAGATTCCGCAATTCGGAATTTCAACTCAGGAATACCATTCTGCCATAGTGAGATAATGTTTCGAAGTTTAGTAAGTGAAATTCGTCAGTTCGAAATAATCTCGTAACATCTCGAGAATCGACCCCCTGGAGTAATCAATGCTCTGGAACGAATCAAGCGCTGAACTAAACACACGTATCGACATCATGTTAGTTTTTGCTCTCCGCGGAGTTTCCCAGCAGTCTCTCGGTATTCTTCTCCAAGGACCTCCTTCAGACATCGGTATTCAGATTCCGCTTCTACTTCAATGTCATTACTTTCTCCTTCCTCCTACCGACGATGACAGCTAATCGTCGTATGTGCATTTACATCATAAATACCAATACTTATGATACTTCAAATTATAGATGATAGGCTAATTTACATTGACAATATGGACGTAATTTCCAAGCAAACTCTTACTCGGGTTAAGGCAACGGGTTCCTATTTAGAGAGTTTAATTTTTTTAAATCCTGGAAGGGAGCTGATATCGAAAAACCGTTACATAGAAATGTTAGAAATTGTTTGTACTGTGTATTATTTTTAATCATAGGTTTCTATATTTTTGGTTAGTTATCGACTTAATTACATTTTCTTTCTTTGCATATCTTATAGCTTACAGCGTATCTTTGTGCCACGCTAAAATTGGTTTTTGCTCCTCCCTGGTATGTAGCACCATACTGTATCTTGGCTAGCTCCACATACAGGCTATCCATCGATCATCTGCTCCTCCCACTTCCACAGTCTTACCCTACATCACTGTACGTGCCACTGTACTCCAGCACACCCTAGCAGCCACCTCACAGACTATAGCACTTTGCAATCTGTATAAAGACATGTAACTTGCAGTACAAACCTTATACAAATACCTAGGTTGGCTATAAATATAAAAAATCAAAGTATATGTACTATAATGACTACTGTTAAGAAAAGTTAATAAAAATGCATTTACCAACCATTGCAAAATGTTACTAAGCCTAAGCTTATTGATATCGTAGTTGTAAATAGCCAAATATATAAAAACGTTTATTTCGAAAAAAAATTAGGTACATAGTGCAAAACATTACCAACATTTCTGTGTAACAGTTTTGCAATATCTGCTCCCTTCCAGGATTTAAAAAATTAAACTTACTAAAATAGCATAAATAGGAATCTGTGGCCTTAACGTACACAGGGAGGGAGGAAGATATGTATGCACCACTTCGTTTTAATGCTTACGTGTACGTCTGCAGTTCTACTTTATGTCATTGGCTGAGTGTACTTGTGTAGAAACGTTTCTCATTTGCTGTACCAATCAGAGCAAGGCTAACTGCAACGCTACACATCTGTAATTTGTGGATAGAACCCCAATATGCTGGGAGTCAAAACATCCAGCTACTGACCACGAAGCAGAGATGCAGGTGTGCATGTAATGCATCGATACAGTGCGGGGTAACGAATATTTCCGTGAAAATTTCTTGTCCCTGCGGTACTACATTACCAAAAAAAATAAAAAAAAAACAAGGCACATGGTTTTAAATGGCTGCTAACATTAGCCAGTGGTGTAATCGACAATTTCGCGCTCGTTTATTCAACCCTGGATCGCTTCACTTGTTCATACAGCAAGTTCGTCAAATGATTTTACAAGCATTTTGAAATAATTAAAAATGTTGGTCTCGTCTTGAAGTAAATATGTGTGTTCATAGTCGTGGAGGAATTCGCTGGTCAAGCGATGTACGGACGTACTTCTTTGATGTTTGTCGGTAAGCTTTTAATTGAAATACTTATACAGTTGTTTCATTTTTAACCGTTATGGAGGACTGCCGCTCCAAACACGGAGACTGACACTGTCCGTTAAAAATAAATATTAGAACTTTATAAAATATTTTGTTAGTATTGATCCTGGATATTATGGGTGCAGGTTCAAATTCCGAGCAGTCAAAATATGATTCTACGTTTACTTGACGTAACATACATACAATAATACCTGGACGTGGAGCGGAAGAGAGGACTTTCTCCATGCGGTAACACTGTCAAATTCTTCTTGTGCTTATCACAAAATCGTTTTGCTGTCTTCAGCAAGAAAATGTGGTCACCAGAAACAAATTTTGTGTTTACGACAAAAACTATTTTGTCTGGTACCTTTCATTACAAAATTTTCCGTTTCACTCTACACAACGCAAGATACATGCAACTCATGTGAATAGGCGATCTTAAGCTAAATCTCATGAGAAAGACTCTCATGCAAGGTGGATATCGAAAAGATTAAGGAGATAAGACGTTTCCTACTTTTACGATTCAACATCTAAAGGCAATAAAATTTTAACGTGGTTTCAATTGAATATCTTTATCTCTTAAATCTGTAGAGATATCGAGAAGATTTTTAATAGGAACTAAGCTTACGTAAATAAAAAAAAAAGCTGATCCACAATTTTTAATAATTCGACAATTTAGGAACTGGAAGTATGTGAAATGAAACATTTTGTCACTAATATTTTCGTCTCCAATATAGCCCGGGATTATCGTATTGTGCTTATTTTCCGTTGTGTTTGGACACTAAGTATAGACGAATCATAACTCAGTCTTTACACAATATGCATTACTACCTGAGCTTCTCTACTTCACGAAATGAACGAAGAAAGCGTATGACGTACGTACTTACCTTCACGCATACAGTAGCATCACAATGCTACGCTGCCACTGCATACGACATCGACTACGCAATATTTGTTTTTGCATAAGTCATATGCCTTGTACGTCTAAGATAATTTGTCGGCTGAAGCCAGAAATATACGCTGCAAAAATGGCGTGTTCTCAGCTAGAGCCAGAAGTACTACGCGCCTCTTATATAACATGGTTGAAATTTAAGGCCATGCTTGGTAGTTTACGTTGATGCAAAGAACTCAAATTATTTTATAAAATAATGCTTTAAAAAATTCAAGAGTGCGTGCATTCATATAATTCACACATGTATGAAGACTTTTAGCGATATAATGCACAGGTCACCCATAAAATTATTTTAATTAATTTTGTCTTCTTTTCATACCATAATCTTTAAAGCTTTGGGTTCAAAAATGAAAATAAAAAAACCGTGGGGTTTATTACTGCGAAAAATATTAGGGTACAAGAAAATATGTGTCAAAAACAACACGAGATACTTCTACATATAAATTATGTTGTTATTTAAATCAGCCACGTCGTTAAATAACACATACGGAAACCAAAGGAAGGGACATGAGTGAAGACAATCTTCGTTCCTGACCAGTGATTGGTCAGCAGAGGCTATTGCGATAGGTGGTACCAACGCATATTTTTAGGGCAATGCTCCACCAGAGAGAACCTGTTTTCGTACGGTTAATCAAGCCTGCTCTATCGAGGAACCATCGTAAGTAAGGGGGGAGGGAAGGAGGTAGAATTTTTTATAACCTGCCGAAGACTGACGTAATCGACTGCCGAATATGGACACGCGAGAGTTTCCCACGCTCTTCCTCGCAGATCCATGTCGAATAAATTAACGTGTAGCCTGTCTGATGCTGGCGTATTCCTTCCCGAACGTTCTGTTACCTTGACGATAACAGAAACCAATGAGCATATATGAGCCGAGTCGTGACTCTATGTTAAGAGAGAGGGATAATCGCCATCTTGAATTGCTGTATTTTGTGTCATAACTTTTCTTCTGGGTAAATTTATGCGGGTTTAACCTAACTGCAGAATATAACATACATTAAGGGAACTTTAGACATCACGCATCTTTGTTTGCCGTTATTGGTTTAGAAGCTTGAATTGCTGTTAGAAAAGTCTTCTTACTTTCTTAACTGAAATTCGATTGTAACAACAGTAACGGAAAATAACGAATTATGGGGTCTAAAATCCTTTCAATATGTATTCTATTTTTTAGTTAAGTTAAGGTTCCATGAATTCAGCAAGAAGAAAAGTTAATACACAAAACACAAAAATTCAAGATGATGACTAGAGCTCACTCCTAAAAACTGAGAATTGTATTAGTGCTGATATTTGCCGAGTATAGACGAGGTGGGTTCTGAAGCGCTGCCAATCTTAAGAGTGTGAGATTTTGTCAGCACTTAAGGAGTGTCCCTACATAAATGAGACCTGGGCAAGTGACCGCAGAAAGTACACTGTGAGTGACAGCTGGGCATGTTCTCGTCTGAGAAGTCACTGAAGATGGAAACCAAGGTAGACATTGACCGGAAGAGAGTATCTGTGAGTGTAGAAGAGGAAAAGGGACACACAATATGAGAATACGCTTCGCTTTTAGTCGGTTTTCTCACAAAAAGTACGTTACTAAAGGGTTTTAATTCTGATATGTATTCACAAAGGATACATCTAAGTTACTAAACGTAGATAATTTAATTTAAAAAATTATTTGTATTACAAACAATCGGAGTTATGTACAGTGTTTCGCTGAAAATCTATTTTTTAACTATCGTATAGATATTCCTGTATCAAATATTAGTGTCGTATGTATATTATTCTTTGGGAAATTAGAATAAACACAGCATCCCAAATTGGTGCAATTTTTTTTACTAGGGAAGTTTTTTAACATAGAGGTCTTTAGCAGTTTATAGGTGGGGGGGGGGGTGACACGAGGTGGGTATGGAACGACGCCAGAATGGTAGGGTGGGGACGGGGGAAACTGGAGATTCCCGAGAAGGCACGCCGACCGACGGTATTGTCCGACACAATTCCTACAAGCAAAAATCCGGAGACCGGCCCCGCCGGGAATCGAGCCCGGATCGCCTCCCACCAAGGCGAACAGTCTAACCATTCGGCTACCGCAGCCCCGCCAACCTTACGAAACGTTATGAAAAACAAAATTTCACTCTCCCATTTTGATAGACATTTTATGCGTCATGTTATTTTTGTGTTTGAATTATTTTTGCAGTATGTGTGACGAACTGATGTGTTTTGTAGTATACGTTAATGCTAGCGAGTGCTGACTAGCAGAAAACACACAATTACATAGGGCTAAGCTTGAGAAAAACCGAAGAAGCAAACCAAGGATGCCAGATATGGATGTTGTTTACAAACATTAATATAATTCCGACTATAGCCTATACACATTTAGAAACTAATTGTACGTTTGTTGACTACATACAACCCTGCCTTCCTTCTTGGCTTTGTTTATTCGTGTTTTTGTTTCTCATTTTCTCGAGTTTTGTCCTATTTTGTATCCTCAGATTTTATGCGTCTCAGCTACTATCGCTAGCAATATCGTATCTACAAAAAAATACTTTACTTTGTCTTAATATTTTATTCAGTTAATAGGCTATTTGTAGGGCTGGACTTCGATTGTAATCCGGGCAGATTTACTGAGTACAACAATTTCATATGAAATTTATGTTGCAAACTAATTCGGCAAATTATGAATCTAGTCAAGTCTTCTGAAGTGATGCATTGAACAGTTTCTGTCGAAAGACTCTTCGTACATTCAAATACATGACAAACGACATTACGAAACGGACGTATTGAAAAGAGAACGAACGATAAAGATCTCCTGCACTGAAACTATAAGTATCCAAAATTATAAATTAAAAATGAATTCTTACTTGTTTTAGAGATAAAAGTTTTATAGTTGTATACTCACTAAGTTATATGCTTGCTATAAATGTATCACTTTAATTTTGAACTGTTTTTTTTTATCGCAGTAGTTGTAGGCTATTTATAACCCAGACTTCAGACATCTTTAGTAAAATTTTGTTTTCCTTATTAGAAATATGAGGCCTGACAGTAACTATACAAGACGGCGTACATGATCACTGACAGCGAATGAGCAGAAAGTGGTTCAAATATTAAACTTTTTTACAGTTGAAGAATGTTGTACAAATGACAGCAGGTATTAAATTGAAAGTTACACATTTAGTCATATCGCTGTATGATTTGGCGTAACTCAAATGAATTTGAATTAAAAATAATTACGACAGTGTTAATTTACCAACGTCATTTATTTATCCTACGGTCGTAGTAAATTTTCATAAACTGAGAAAGAATAAACAGTTCAACGATAAGTTATAAGTTCGCTTAGAAAAATAATTTGATTCATTTACTATCTACAAGCAATGTTGTAATACAGTACTAGAAAACATAGTTTATCTAACGCTATACGAAATAGCAACACACTGCGAGAAAAGTAATTTTAATGACTGGTTTAATTTTGTCATTGTTTCGAGTATGAGGGTATTACTTACTTTTAAGTTACTGGTCAGCTTTTAAGCAGTACAGTGGCTTACATACTAACTTCTGTACACTATAATACAAGACGTTCATACTTTGCACTGCCTGTCTTTAAAAGCTATTATTCTATATCATTGCCAGTGACTTATACTGTATTAAATTAAAGTCGTCGCTTGTTCGTTTAACGTATCTGGAAACTAGAATTACCAGTTGGTCTATTATGCGTCGTTTACATTCATTTCCACTACAAACTTATGCTCTGTACGAAAAATTCTACAAAACTCACACTATAACCGGGAAACTGTGAAAATTCACAGTTTCCTTGGGATTTTACACTGATTCAATATATTGAAAATTCCCCAACGGGAATTACTGCAACAATTTTGCAAATTTCAAAATTGTTTTAAAAACACAAAACATTGTTTGAATGGGTTTTTATATACGCCAATCCTTAAGCCAGTGATATGCAGTTTCACTGTGCATTATTTCGTTTTATTGTATTGATTAGTTTTCGAGGGGTGTATGAACTAAAAATGTGCAAATTCGGACTTTGAAGTGCCAGTATCGGAACACTGGCTGAGCTATTTTTTTTAAGAGGATCATGTACTCCCATGTAACGTCTAGACAACTAACACAGTTTCAAACAAATAAAAATTTATGATTTTTTTTCTTTTGGAATACCCTTAAGTCTTGAAAGTTACGATTTTAATTGCGTAAACCTAGTTACTCTTCGCTCAGTAAAGTGTGGAAAAAAAGGGGTTCGTAATCAGGCCCCTTAACATGTTTTGTAAAGTTTTTGGGACCCTATTCCACAGCTGCCTATTTGACCGATGTTTTTGTCGCGGGCATTTGCGTGTTTGTTCCTCAGCCGACTGTACTGCTCCATCTGGCATGGACCCACGATATCGGTCGTGGAGCAGACTGAACCAATGGTCAGGGAGGGGGAAGTCCCGGTACAAATGGAACGTGATTCGATTTAAGTGGCGGCTCTGGCGTGTGGTTGTAGATAATATTGTGCATGCTACAATGTGCGCGCGTATATTATAATACTGCGCACACTAGCCCTTGACACCCTCGTCGCCTCTGAGAACCCTACTTGTGCCCCCTCCCGCACCCCATCCATCGACAAAAAAACCCTCCCCCAGTTTAGTTATGGTGTTATGAATTCATCACATTTGCTAATAGCAATAGCTCCCAAGTTATAGTTAGGGGCGATGGATATTTCCTTTATGTTACCGCAGGGAGGGTTCTTTTCTGTGCCTCTGTTGCGAGGGAACGGACGCTGAAAAATAGCTGCCAGACAATGTTAATAATACAGCCAGCAGTGCTCCTAGTGTTCAACATTTCTATTACTTCGGCCGGTACAGTCCCGGGCGAGAACAACTGTCAGCAGCAGCCACCCGCGTGGAAATAAGATGGTGCTTCTGGTGTTGGTAGATACGTAACAATCAAATAAGCAGTGGAGTTGTTTGGACCTTTATATTGAAAGAAACGTATCGTTGTAGGTACTATCTAGATTGTTCCTGCAAGAATATGTTTCGTAGAAGTAACAGTATGTTCTGTAAAAATAATTATGCTCTTTGTTCCTTCTACGGAACAGTAGGTTGTAGGAAGAATCTAGGTAGTACCGACAACCAAACTTACTGTTGTCCCTATATTAACAGAAATGTGGTACCCACAACAATACTTTTGTTTCAGATAGAGGTAGTGTAAATATGGAACTAAACGCTAAGGCTGCTTGCATAAGAGCGGATTTTTCTTTTTTTTTTTTTTTTTTGTAAATGAGTCTGGCTGCAGAAAGTTGTCGACACGTGGTTTGCGCTGCAACTTCATCTACGCCAATTGCAGTAGGCATTACAGTCGGTTTGGAACACAAGTTGGCGTCTATTCGGACCGCTGAACGGTGTGAAAGCTTCGACCGTTACGGGATGATTCGATAACTTTCAAGTGTGTGTATGTGCATGTGTAACCGATTTCTGCTTAGGAATAGCATTCAGAGGATGTAAGACATTACCATATCTATTTCAGGTCATCCATTTATATGTGAAGTTTATTTTTACGCTACAGTCAATCGCGAAAATTGGCGTTTTGCAGTCTTTTAGGTACACTGTAAAAAAACTCCCTAAAATGTTTAGGAAGTAATAAACTTAAACGCAGTATGGGATAGTTACCATACTTACGCCTTGTAAATATGCAAACTTTAACAGTTGTTACAATACAAGTCTGGTAACTTCAGTATACATTTGACTGTTTCATAAAAAAAGTTTAGAAATGTTACCATGGATGTCTGGGAAACAATTCTACCATACCTGCTTTCTGTATATTGAGAGAAATTTCTGGAAAGAGACTTATGATTAGTCAGATTACCTGTAAATAACATACGTAAATATTGATCTAAATAGTGTGAATCGCAATAGTTGTACGTTTAAGGTAGAAAGTTTTATAAGGTTATAATTAAATTATGAAATGTAATATAATTCGTTAATTTCATTATCTAAGCCCTAGACCTCCATCCCAGTCGAACCTGGCTAAGCCATGGACAGCAAAGTTGTAACATTATGAAATTTAAATCGTCGCTGGCAGCGCATATTAACCCTGTAAACGTATAGTAAAGTACAGCGAACCCCCCAAAAACTATGCCAAAAGAGTTGTCAGAAGTGCATTATTTCGTAGAATACAACTACTTATGTTAAAGTAGGGAGAACGGTTCAGTCTGGTTGTTGGTATACTCTGTACTACAACATTCTGTTCTGAAGAATGAGCATCTTTCTTTTTACAGAAAAACGTGTTTCTTGTACAGAACATGTTGTTGTAGGAACAATCCATATAAATAGTACAGGCAGCTAAACTGGAATATTTTCCAGATTTTAGCTGACGAATGGTACCTACAACAATGCTTTCTCTTTTTTTTTTTTCATTGTCGTAATATACTGCATAAAAATAAAATAAGATAATAAACTTTTGTGAAACTCTCAAGAAGACATTGTAGCCTCCCGAACTCGAAAAAGAGTCCGACTTAACCAGCCCTTCAGGACCAGTTACAACCTATATACCAAACAAAAGGAAGGAATAAATGTAACTTGAGTGAAGAGGTTGCCTGCACTTGTTCCGTAGTGCATTCCATTCCGCGGCCCGCGGGAGTCGTGAAACGTTGAAGTATTTCGTGGAAGTTTTACGAGCGCGTATGTTTACACTCACTATTTTACCCTCGAAAATAATTCATTCAACGAAGCATGGGGCGCTGTTTTCACAAGGGGGTCCCGCCGATACAGAAACAAAAGATGGTTTACGAGTTTCTGAGGAGCTGTAAACTTTATGTCCTGTTTACATGCTCCGGAGGAAGATGGTCGATTCATCGAGTGCTTCTTCACATTCGAACTGTTTAACAGTTCTGGACATAAAAACGGCGCCGTCTTTTTATACAGGTATTTTTACCAGAGATTTATATCCCTCTTAAGTAAACGTATTTTTAATACACACTGTTAACAGCCACGGCTGTCGCCGCAGGTCACTCTTTAAAGAAGTACGAGACTACCATCAGCAATACATAAACGTAATCTCTATTGATCGAGTTTAAATAGAACTTCACTGAGTGTTAATTAGATGCAGTGCTTAGGTTTATTAATAACTAGCTGGTTCCCGCAACTTCGACTGCGGGAATTTCAATTTAATGAGATCGTATTTCAGAAACAAAAAAGTTTTGAAAAGTGCTAAATGGGGCAAAATTATGTTAAGGTTAATTAATGCCCGTTTTAGAAACATTATGAAAAGGAAAATTGTTACACAAATTTGTTTGGGTATCCTGTTCTGCCGTTGTGTCCCGTTTTGCCTTACAACTGCCCCGAACTATAATTTGTTATGGTAGATACACGTTTTTTTGCCATGAAATTGAAATATTTTGGGCGCCCCGTTCTGCCCCTCTTCTGCCTAGCCTCCCTCCAGCAGAAATTAGTTTTTTTTTTTCCACCTAAAAACTTTGCGGACGCACGCACATCCCCTCATCAACGTTTTGTAGTTTTTTTACTAAGTTTTTCGGGTGTCTCACTCTGCCCCTTTACTCGGTTCCTTCCCCCCTGCTTAAAAAAAATAATTCAAACCACTCACAAAAGTTCACTTGTTCATTAAATTTTTTGGGTATCATGTTAAGTCCTTCTACCTCATTTTGCCTTCCCAGCCCAATTTTTTTTGCAGAAATTTAATCGCAGTTGGATGACTGGTATAGAACCGCTTAGAATAAGAAAGACAAACAATCATATTTATGACATAAGCTAGTAGTCCACCTGCGGCATTGCCCGCATGTATCACTCGTAACAGCGAGTAGCCTACTTACTTCCATTTAATGACCTCTTTGCACGCCAGATTAGTAGCTCGGCCATCAAGTGTTAGGATAACCAAGCCGCAGGTTGAGCTTACTCTGCTGCTGGCAACGCAGCTAAAGCACCCATGTGAAAACTTTCCTTAGTCTATCCCTGCCAATCTTAACAACTGTCCCGGGCCTTATATAGTCATAGCGAAATAGACCTTGTCAATTTTCTTGTACCTTTCACGTTAACATCTAAGTTTACGAAAATCTGTCAACCATGTCGTAATATGGTTGCTGAAATCTGCAACCTGCAGATTTAAGCAACCACCTTACCACACGGTTTACAGATTTTCGTAAACTTAGAGGTTGGCGTGAAAGGTACAAGAAAATTGACACCTTTGATTACATACCGCCAAGAAACACAGTTTTAACAATAAACAGACCTTAGATGTGAGAGATTATTTGGACGGCATAAGTAGCATACGAGGTATGATGACTCGTTTACATCTAGAGAGATTATTTATGACAGTGCTTTCAATACGTGCCGTCTAAAGTTAATTATAAACAAATAAAATATTCAGTCTGTTGGCACATAGAGGTTGTACAACCATATGTAATGGTATTGTAAGCAGAATGTAAACTTCCCTATAAATTACTTCTCTAATGCTGTACTTGCTTTTTTGGATCGTCTGCTTGGGAGATTTGCAAAGTCTAACTCATCACCCAAATTTGAGAGTGTGATCACTTGCTCTCATAGTAAAATCTCAGCTAATAATTTTTCGTTTTTACGTAAGCATCATTTTGAAGCAAAAAATATCTCTGTTTCTGAACTGGTTGAGTATATATATCATGCGGTGAATGAAAACAAATTTTGCACTTTTCCACCTTTTTAGTGATTGAACATTGCAAAATCTTATCATCACATGTTAAAATGTTGTTAAGCATCCAATTGACGTGAAAATCATTACAACCCACTGAGTCAAAGCGTAACCGACGATTCATTTAAAAACTTTGTTCATTCATTCACAGCTCTAATAGTTCGGGTATAGGAAAGTTCTGAGATACTTTTACAGGAATTTACTTACTTATCATCGTAAAATTAAAGGCAACTCTGTATCTCGACGGGTTCGACAGCACTCATGGATTTTGTTAAATCACATTCCAAGTCTTTTAAACGCCTCAGGTTCGAAATTCGAAAATACACTATACAAAAATTAAGGCGTCAAATTTACGGGGCCTCTCATGATAGGCTGCGTTTGTATGTGTGAGGCCCGAGCAGTAATAGTGCCGTTGACCGGCGTGTGTAATGTACCGGGGTGAATAGGAACAGTGGGGTGAATAGGAACGAAAGTTTACAACCAAATTTTTCATAGAAAAACTCCTTTTAAAGAAACTGTTGTTATATTTGCACATAAGAACTACTTATAAACGATAGTGTCATTAAAAACAACATGTTTTACTGGCGAGTTATTGGCGAAAAATTGGTTTGAAATTTCGTTCCTTTTCACCCCATTTTACGGTATTATCGCCTCTCCACGCAAGCCACTCAGTTGGCGTGCAGTACTTTACTGTTATGTATTTTTTTTTTCATGCGACTTTAAGCGGTGACCACATTATTATATTTGTGGGCAGCGTAGTTTAAAGTCTAACGCACGTTTCAATAGTTGATATTTTTCCAGATACGGCAGTCAGGAAAAGCCATTTTTGGCTATTTTGAGGTGCCCGAAATTACGTTTTTATTAAACATATTGAATTTTTAAAACTACAGCTATGTAGTTAGTGTGTTCTTTTCGTAGATATATAAATATTATGCGCGTTGAAAAGTTTCGTCTTAAAATGAACAGTCGTGACTCGCAGCAACGCATTGAAGCACAGGTACCGAGGCTCCTTGTGGAAATCGTGACGATAGCCCGTTGATTGGAAAACACATAGACAATTAATTGAAAACGCCTTTCATCCCGTTTCATAAGTGTTCACCCCGTTAGGTGTTAAATTTTAAGAAATCAATAAACTACATTTCAAGTATCTAAGGAAACCTTAATCTTATGCAAAAATCGTGTCAAAATATAAAAAGTCTGTGTGATTGATATATATCGATCACGATTCGAAAACATATTTTACATTTTTTTCGCACCTTTGTAGTCGAGTTTGGAAAATATCTTGAAATATATTTTCGGTATTTACGTAAACGTCATTATGAAGCAGTCAACACTTCGATATCTCGACTGGTTTCGAGTGTTATGCAAGAATAATAGAAAACACAATTCACGTAATTTAAGCCCATAATTAAAGACATCGAAAGATCTTGAATTCCTATGTTACATATTTGTATACGTATCTAATTGAAGTAAAAATATTGACGATACCTCATTGGGCTCGAGTTGTGCAGGCGATTAATAAAAAACACATTTCTCCGTGTTTTATTATTTGGGAGTTGAAATTACAAAAATTGAAAAATTACATTTTGGGTATTGACACCAGCATCATTTTTCAGTAAAAACTAACCCTGTATCCCGAGGGGTTTGACATATATCGTTAATTAATCGAACACACATTTCAGATATCTTCACCCCCAAAAGGTTGAATTTCGAAAAACCCTTAACTTGTCTACTACTTTTTTTACGATTGGCACATTGAAATAAAAGTCACGACGATAGGCCGTCGGGTTCGAGCTATGTAGACGACTCTTATATATCATATCCCATCCCTTTTCACCTCCTCAGGGGATGAATTTCGAAAAAAAATCTCTTTTTAGTGTTCGCCTACAACCTAAACGATACCCACAGAAAAAAAAATTCGCATTTCTAGGTCAAGTGGTTTGGGCAGCAATTTGATATGTCAGTCTGTCATTCAGTCAGTCAAGTTAGTCATTCAGTCAGTCATTAATCAGTTATGTTAGCCATACTTACTGGCCTTGGTGGAATATAAGAAGACAAAATATACAATATTACATTCGTTCCGTGTTCTACACAGTAGTATTTTTTGTCTATTAGAGGACATGACGATATATTTTCATTATTCTTCAAGATATTCGTTCAACCAAAATTGAACACGCGCCATTTTTTTTTTCAATTTAGTCGATAATGTCGAATCACACGCGATCGCAATAAAGGATTATATTATGCAGAGTAGTAATGAAGGGGAGAGTCTTTATACAAAGGCGTGTGTGTTTATGCGCAGCCTCAGTGTTTTATTTAGTTCCAAGAGGACTAAACACGATTTATATAATCAAATGCCATTATAATCAGGAACCTAAACTTTGTAAGTAGATTCTTTACAAGTTTGACTACAGGAAATACCAGCATCAAGAAATACATTTGTTTCGACTGTTTCAATTGATATATTTTGCAATATTTTGGGGAACATTAACTATAAATGTTTATAAAATGTAAATACCAACAAAATGTTTTGTATATTTTTTACGTGCAAGACGCAGCATGCCATAATAAGGCTGACATACAAATAAGAATTAACTGAAAAATTGGGAAGGCCTGCTCTAGTTGAGAGAACGTGGCTCATCCATATTCAAATGGGAATTCCCTAAATATCTTCGTCTCACGTAGTGCAGAGAGCTAGGCAGGGTCAGGGGTTTCTCTAGCCCCTCCTTCGACCCCCTTGGCAATTGATTTCACCGACCATGATGAGAGTTATGTGTACGGGAGGGGGGGGGAGTGCGTCCGAGGGTCCGAGGGCTTGTTTATTCAAGTTCCATCCCCAGCTATGCACTTGATTACGTCTGGAACTGCACTAGGGGTGGAGTTGAGGACGCCACAAGAGGCGCAGGGGCAGGGGGGCTGGTACACTCACCCCTGCACTTCACCCCCAGACACTCATCCACCACTGCACACCCTCTAGTCGCATCCACCACCCTCCCATCTCCCATCATGTCTACACCACACATTCGCATATATCTCAATTTGTAGCAGTTTCCCTTTGTTGCGCGGAGAAAACACGCTCTTACTCGTTTGCGAGTACTCTCCCCCATAACCTCTCTTCTCACCCATAATTTACACCTACTCACGTTTGTAGGTTACTTTAGTGACATCATCGAAATGATACCGCAACTCCCCCTCCTCCACCAAAATGTAAGTAGTTTGACTTTAGGCGACTCTCACACATACAAAATAATACATTGTTCATACTACTTGTCATACTTTGATGGATCACAGGTTGCATTTTCTTGAAAACACGGCGTATGTACGGTCCATATTCTTGGCGGAAGTAGCTATTTTTGCCTCGGATATTGAATTATTTTCATAGCAACAGTTGTGTGCCTTTTTCTGGTAAACGTTGCATCCTAGACGCTTGAAGCAAGAGAACCTGAGCTTGTTTATTCCTTACGATGTGCTGCTTGAACAGACAACTTGAAATATTCACAAAACCTGACAGCAAAGTAATTTTATGCAGTTTGCTGGTGTGGCGATCATGCCTATTATTTTCTTGAAATGTAATTAGAAAAGGCTGACTTTTTTGCAGGGTACAGATCTCAGTAACACCAAACATCACCTACGGAATTGTAATTTAACTGCTAATTTTTTTATATATTTTGATAAAATATAATTTTATACTCTATTTTCAAGGGCTCATACCTCCCTTGCCTTGGAAGTGCCCCATATAATGTCTGCTTACTTTCCCAAGAGGAATAATTTCCTCTAGTTTGGGCTGTTAGTATCCTTACACCCTGTATACATAATGAAGTAGTTCAATTGGGACAAATTGCAGATGATTTCTGGGACGATAAGGAGAGAAAATGTTAATCTAGATATACGGCCGGGAATGCACGGCGTCTGTACGAGAGAGTATGTCCAGTACGTCCAGAAACAAACGCAGAATAATAGGAACGCCACGCGAATCCTGGGCTAAATTGTAGACGAAAATGTAAGTGGCAAAATGTTGTACGACGATATTTCGTGTACAATGCGGTAACATAGCATATTGTAGTTAGTCCCCTCTTGCGCCCCACAGAAATCTTACTTATCTTACTATTATTGTTCTGACCTGCGTATTAACCGGGCAGGTTAAAATCCCGAGCAGTCCAAACATGGTTGTACGTGGGATTCAAGAGGAAACTTCCGTACAGTGTTGCAACATTGTGCACGTAAAATGTCGTCGTACAACATTTTATCACTTACGTTTTGGTCTCCAATTTAGCCCAGGATTCACAAGGTACACTTATTGTGTTTTTGTTTCTGGACTATATATATAGGTGTGTGTGTGTGTGTGTGTGTATGTGAAGCGACTGATGCACTCTTCAAATGGGCCATCCTATAACACAATGACGTCACAGGCAGCTTGAATGTGTTGTTCCAGTGTCTGCTGCACGTCTGGGATGAGCTACGCATACACCTTTCAGATGCCTTCACAGGTTGTCACTTGCCTTGTGTATTCTCGTGTGTGCTTTCAATCATTGAAACCTACACTGACAAATATATGTTATCTGCGCCTATAAGTGAATGTGTCTCCCTCGGAATGCATTTCAGGCCATTCGAATATTTATTTTATTTTTGCTGGTGTATGTAGGGTATGTATGAGATCGATAAACTCAGACACCGTTTGACCAATCACCTTAAAATTTGGCATATGTTTATTTTTTAATTGAGAAAGTTACTATGCTATCCATTTTACTCTAACTCGCCAACTCACCACTAGATGGTGCGGCATCCTGTCAATTGCAATATCTTTTCAATATGTTATAATATCCATAGTATAACCCTCGCCCTACGTGTAAATAAATAACGTAACTGAGAGGAAGATGACAGCTGGGGACGATGCCAGTCATACAGGTTTTTTTTAGCGTTCGTTAGATATTAATTAAACAATTTTCCAAGGAAATTTTTACTCATTACTGAGTTACACAAATGGCTAACAAAAGCAGTATCTTATCATAAAATTTTGTGCACATATATTACAGCAATATTGGCTTTAAAATTCCTTTAAGTGGTGCAGCTTCCCTCCAAGTTGTCTTACGTAAAAAAAATTATGCGCCATTTACACGTAAGGTTCATATTAATCAGTCGTTATTTACGTCACGGCAAATATGTCACACTCTATTAAAGGGTAATTCAATGTTAGGCGCATAAAGTTTAGTTAAATTACTAAACATGTTTGTGTTCCAAAGTACACAGAAGAATACAAAGGAGTAGTTTTTCTTGGATGATCTAGTCGCGAAGTTTCTGGAGCTAACATCTGCTCCCGTCTTCAGGCTAACTCCGTCGCGTCGTGGGTGTTATTTTCAGTCAGTCATAAATTAGGTAATTTTTCATTTAGTCTACGAGAGCATACTAAGCTACGTGAGATTTTAAAATTTTACATTACCCTTGTCCAGTACATATAACTCGCTTCTTTGGTATGTAATTGTTAGAGATGACGGTTTATCGCGGGAAAACTTGACTGTTTGCTGGGTTTCAACGCACGTTCAGCTTTTGAAGAGATAACTATCTTTCGTTTGCACGTAGAGCTCCTATTTGACAGAGCCTATAAAAATCCCGGTATTGTAATATTTGATGCCTATTATTGGTCTGCAGGCGGCAATGTTGTGTCGGACATATATCACCCAATCATACTTGTCGCAAGAAGCTGTAGTTTTCAAAGGTATGTTGGTACAAAAAAATTTTCGCGATACACCATCATCTCTAGTAATTGTGTATGTGTGCGTAAAATATATATATATATACACAGGGTGAATCGGGAGGAAAGGTACATGCTTTGAGGGGTGATAGTACTGACGATTCTGAACAAAATGTTTCTAATAAACATATGCCCTTTTCTCAACCGTTTCAGGGAAACCGAATGAAAACAACAAGGAACGGGAAATGTGCACGTGACGGTAAATCACGATACTGTTATCGTATGTTTTGTTTAATTGTGTACATTTCCTCACAAAACATGTTCAAACACACCACCACCAACTTCAATGCATTTTGCTGCTCTGATAGACAGCTGCTGTGTTGCTGATCTGAGCTCATTTGTTGAGCAATTCGTCTCGAGCTAGTTGTTGGGCTGCGTTCTAGTACCTGAAGAATGTTCTCGACTTCATTAAGAGCTTGTTGTACGGGACGTTCGGATACAACATTTACGCTGGGAAGCGTACCACGGTCACGCAATCCTACAAACACCCTGTTAAGCACCCTGCTATCTGGAACTCTGCAATTAGGAAATCGTCGTTCGTACTCACGAACAGCGGCTCTGGAATTCCCATCGGAGAAACCGTAGACAAACATCATGTCAGAATACACTGTTTGTGTGAAGACCTGTGACATTTTTGACTACACTGAACTGTATTCACTGTACACGTAACAACACTGTAGTTCCCAATACTAGGGCAAGCACTGTAGGGACTGAGACTGAGGTAAACAACTGCACCATGCTTAGAGCGCCACCGTGTGCAAATGTACAAATTACACACATCATAGATAACAGTAGCGTGATTTACTGTCACCTGCACTTATCCCGTTCCTTGTTGTTTTCATTAGGTTTATATGAAACGGTTATGAAAAGGGCATATGTTTATTAGAAACATTTTGTTCAGAATCACCAGTACTATCACCCCTCAAAGCATATACCTTTCCTCCCGACTCACCCTGTATACACACACACACATATTTTGGGAGTTAAATACTTTACCTGACTGCATAAATTCAACGCCTTGACATAATCGGTGACATCAGAACACTGACTGTCATCATTGCTTTCTTAAATGTGGAGACATCCCCTCCATTTTGAATTGGGTTTCGTTTCTGAGTAACTTTTTTTTTTGTGTTCAATTTTTAAAAATCAGTCTTGTCAAAGTAAAGAGAATATTAAAACTTTTTTTTTAATTGCATTCGTTTTTTGTTACTGTTGCTTCTTCGGTAGCTAAAAAATCTAGGTAGTTATTTGGTTATTTTCTTTACCCTACTTGAGAAATAAGCATGGTTCATACCAGCTTCACAAATTATGTAAATTACTGTTCCGTACTTATAGAACTCGAGCGAGCTGCATTTAACCAGGCAGCCACTTTGACGCTTACCAATGAGACACCAACAAATAAGACTGCTTTCAAAATGGCAAGTTTGGTGTGTAAACATAACAGAATTTACTCGTGTGTCAAAGAAGGCTTGGCGATTTTTGATACAGATTTTCATTTACTATTTCGAATGGAATTAAAGCCGATAGCATGCTACTCTGCCCACACGTGTCACGTTTTCACAAGCCCAAAGAAACCAAATTAAAGCTGACAAACAAATCATAATAATATCTCTGCTTCCGGACGAATGAGTAACAGTTTTTTTTTGCATTCAATATTGCGTTGATAAAAGATATCAATTTCAGAGCCTCTGCACACAACAGAACGAAATTAAATGAGTAGCCATAGCAAATTGTCGGTATCATATGCATTCGCGTGGCGTACATTTTGTTTTATTTCCGAATGATTGGCTTTTAACGTCTGCCCGGGCGAATCTGCCGCACAGGCTGTCGAAACATTTTGACGTGCTCGAATCGACATTGAATATTTTGTTGCGACCAAAAAAACTTCGGTTATAATGTTTGGCGCCGCGCAATTTTTTTCCCAGGATATCATAAGTTTTAAATGTTCACAAATAGTCCCATATGTTTGCACTTAGGTAGTGGTAAAGTTGCTAATTCTGTGTTATAAGTTATTCACTTTTTGTGAGCGTTTTTAAAGTCCATTTTGTCAAGAGTAATAACGGAAAACAGTATTAATTTTCAGACATTAATTTATGTACCACGTATTTAAAACGAACTTAAAAGGTCGAATTAATTATTCCAAAATAATACTTGTAAGACTTACTAGACGAAAAAAAACCTTAGAGCGCATGCAATAAACATTGATTCATGAATTGTTCACCTAGGTCCGTAGTAATTTTATTGAACTACAAATGGTATGGACTGTAAAGTGATACTACTCAACGACAGCTACTCTCTACATGCCTTAATATTTATATTTTTTTATCCCTTGTAATAATTTTATAGGGGAAATTATTTTGTACTTTCTAGTCCGTTTTAAAAACGTGGCATATTGAAAATTATTTTTAATTAAATTTATTTTCTATTTTTTAGTTTTGTATGTGTGAAATTTTGCAATCGTACGTTTGAAAACGTGGTATTACGTCAATTATAAGTATACTTTTTTTTTTAAATAAATCTAGTTATGAGCTAAATTAAAAGTTTCAAGAGCCTATTCTTACCGAACACGCAAACAAACAAGTAAATAAAAACAAGTTAATATGTTTTTACTAGTTTCCAGGCAATAACATAGATGTACGATGCAATTTTAACAATAATTTGTATTACTTTACTCAGATAACAAGCGGTGAAAAGATACATATTCATTGAAAGTAAAACAAGAGCTTTGCCCATTATTATAAACAGCCAATAATTGGTATAATATATTTAGCTGCGATCATCTGACGACTGTTTCACATTTAGCAAGTTTCGTTACAGAATTTAACCTAAATACTCAACCACAGAGAAGTTTTCATTTTACTATACAAAACCTAGCTTGTGTAAACATTAAAAGTTATAAAATTTGCCAATAGGAAGGCACAACAATGCTTATATTCATTATTATTTATTTGCCATAGTCACTAAAGAGTTATGGTTCAGCCTAACCCTCAACCTCCAGCTTTTCTTTTAATCTAAAAGTAGCGAGTAATTAAATTGATGGTTTGTATTCTGCTGATATCTGCATAACTGTAGAACGCAAAAAAAAATATATATATATATATTCTTTAAGTGTTTACTAGTGTATGTTCCTGGCACGCACTCTTACGGTAGCTGCTTGTTGAGTATTTTTTTAAAATGACGTTAAGATTCAAACATGAAAAACGACCCGATTTTATCCGTAAATCAAACCGTGATCGAACAGTGGACTTAGTAATTAGACAATTTCATAGTCTTCACCATCCACAAGCATATCAACGTCGAAATGTAAATATATATACAATTGCAAACTATATTTAGGTGAATCATTAAACAAATATAAAGTTACCTTTCGAAACAAGTATGTAACAAAATTTCTGAGATGATTCCTTGTAAAAAGTGAGGTAAAGTTATGCAATTAAGGTTATGGGTTGGCGCAAATATTAAGGGAGGAAATCGTGATTGTAAATTTACACTGAAAACCAACATTTGTTAAAATAACCGTTGTTAAAATAATTCTTAATTTTTCGTCGGGGATTAATGAAATACCTTGCACTGTGGAAATGTAACACAGAACGATCGAACTGAACTGTTGAACAACTGGCGATAGTTGTAAAATCTTCCGCCTAGTCCCTTCATCACAATGATGGACTAGTTTCCTATCTGCAGTAATCGTAAATTTGAAGGTCTTTGATACTGACCGAACAAGTTTATTTTCTAAGACAAGGCCTATGATCATCAACCCATTTAAAAACCTTAGCTGTAAATTTAAAGGAATTGCGTAAATATTAGAGTAGTTGCCGTTCTACAGTACGCTGTTTACCGAGGTTTTTTGTTATTTTTATACAAAGTTAAAGAGCCAGATGGCATCATACACCAAACCATTCACTACATAAATACGTATGACTGCATTACGCAAATCAATTTCTACTAACTTAAATCTTATGTATCATAAAACATTTTAACTAAATAATACTAGATTATACTGTTAAATTGGACATTTAACTGCGGCAAAAGAAATTATTCAATGGAATAAGTCATTTTGTATTCTCTCTCAAAGATGGAAATAATACCAACTACGATTGTACTTTTCAACTTTCCCTGCAATGATTTCCAAACGTTTTTAAACTAAAATTACGCTGGTTTCGTTTATTATATATGTATAGGCTGACCCACTTACGACGTCTTACCTTGTATTTCACGCAGACAACAAAATTACAGCCACAAAATTCAACTTAAATACAAATATTTTGCTACTGAAGTATAACAAACCGGGTTAGTTTTGCAGCACTAACTTTAAAAAATTACTGAAGAGAAAGTTACTTATAATGGCACAAATAATAAATCTGTCGATAGTTACATATTCAGGAAAAGAGAACGTTCCATATGATCATATGTGTTTTTTTTTTTTTTAAGGAGTGTACTGTACATCATAAAACGTATTTTTACATAACACTTTTCATATTATGGTTGAAAGTAACTGGACTGTGGTTCAATAATGTACATCGTGAAATGGGAATAATACTAGTAATAACAGTATTAATAATAATGTTTTACTTGGCACAGTTAAGGCACGTTTACCTCTTCTTTTTTACCTAAGCATTTATCGACACTAAAACACAACTACTACAGAAAACCAATAAAAAAATAAAAGCTGAGTAAAAGAAGTGATTCACAATGAATGGTGGGGCACGGGTGTCGCAGTGGCTAGAACGTTCGCCTCCCACCAGGGCGATCCGGGTTCGTTTCCCCGACGGGGTAGGTCCCCGGATTTTCGCATGTTGGAATCGTGCCGGACTATGCCGCTGGTCGGCGGATCTTCTCGGGGATCTCCCGTCTCCTCCGCCCCGTAATTCCTACTCTGCTCCATTTCAGAGGAGTCTTCGCCGGTGTCGAATTTCCACCTTTGACGCGTGGGAACAGCGTAGCGATAAGAGCCAGAGTCCCACGCTTGACGAGAAGCATATCGCTTCTATTCGCAGCGCGCCAAACTGGCGTGCAAGGTTTTCATTGTTGTCTTCTTCCTACGGGACTTTAATTGTTAACCACGTCATTTTATTTTTTAATAGTATGAAGTAAAGACCAACGAATGCCTCTCCCTTTGCATTTTACGAGTTCAGGTAATATTTTCAGAGTTACGGTAATCTTAAAAAAAAACCGGGTTTTAGCCATTTTGAGAGGCCCGGAAATCATGTTTCTAACAAGCGTGCTGAATATTTGAAAACATAGAAGCATAGTTTCAAGTGTGTGTTCTTTTCGTAGATAAACGTAATAGGAATAAGTTTAACGGTTTCGTGTAAAAAAGAATACGCGTGACACGCTGCAACGCCGTCCATGCGCCAGACGAGGACTTCTCTTATGACCTAGATGTTAAGGGCTGACTCAAATATCTTCACTTCACAATGAACTGTAGTTAGTAATGAGGCCTTAAAATGTTTAATTTTAATTGCAGATGATCGTAAACTAGGAAGGGAGGGGCTTCGAGTCTATGGTCGACGGAGGGGAAGTGACGGGGCTCAGCTCCTAGAAGAGTTGTTGGGCCGGGAATAGACGACGCCACTGCGGCGGAGGTCGGCGAGGCCCTCACACAGAGCCTCCTTGATTGTCGTGCCGATGAACGACGTGCACACGTGGTCCCTACACAGTGATTCCCTGTGGGAGGGGAAGAAGGAATGGCGGCAATTAGACGAGAGGCACAAGAGGCGCTAGACGAAGGGTAGGTGACGCGGCGCTGATTGGCGCCAACTTGACAGCGCAGGAGAGGTAAAAAAACGTGGACCTTCCTGAATGTACTCTCACTAAAAAAACACTAGCTTCTCCTAGGACTTCGTGTGAACGCAACCACGACAGCTACGGGCCATTCTTAGGGTGGAGCCTCACAAGTCCTTATAAACTATGGAAAGGTAAGATGCCGAGCAAACGATTGGAATGCTCAGTCGACAATAAAATCTAACTACTCATCATAATACAATGGGATTATTTTGCCGAGCAGATATTTTATCAGCGGGCGTTTACTTATCTAGCACTGGGCAATAGTATTCTTTGCTTTCGAGTAAAAAATTGTAAACTGTATTAAGAAAAATAAAGAATTGAAAACACGAAATCCATTAAACTGGAGAACTGTAATTTTTATAAGTTTTAGTACGATAATACCCAGAACTCTTAAGATAACAGAATTTCGAAAATATTCACCGTTTGATTTTAAAATAATTTTACTCTCCAAAACCTCTCCACAAAAGGTTTATGGATGTTAATATTATTTTTAAGTTCAAAACGCAAATTTTTTTTTTATTTCGGTTAATATAGAGTCCTAGAAATAATCGTACCAAACATTACGAAAATTACAGTTTTCCATTTGTAATGGATTAAGGGGGTTTAAATCCCTTATTTGTAATTTGTACTCCAAAGCAAAGCATACTACCGTCCAGTACTATTTAAATAAACATCCGCTAATAGAATATCTACTCTGCAAAAAAAATCCCATCGAATTATGATGAGTAGTTTAGATGTTATCGACGATTGAGTATAACAGTTGTTCCGCTCAACATCTTACCTTTCCATGCCTCTTAAGAAGTTGTTTCCAAAAAATCAAAGTATAGCTCCCTGGTAAAATACCTTACCAGTAACTGACGTTTTTTAGAATATCTTCTTCATATAAATAAATATATATATGTATACATAGATTTTATGTGTATATATATATATATATATATATATATATATACACAGATGCGCCTTTTCCCTCGGTGTGTGGTATGTGTGTCTATATACATAGAATCTCTCTCTCTCTCTATGTCTCTCTCTCTCTCTCTCTCGCTCTATATATATATATAGAATCTCTCTCTTTGTCTCTCTCTCTCTCTCTCTCTCTATATATATATATATATATATATATATATATATATATATATATATATACACAGATGCGCCTTTTCCCTCGGTGTGTGGTATGTGTGTCTATATACATAGAATCTCTCTCTCTCTATGTCTCTCTCTGTCTCTCTCTCGCTCTATCTATATATATATATATAATCTCTCTCTTTGTCTCTCTCTCTATATATATATATATACACAGATGCGCCTTTTCCCTCGGTGTGTGGTATGTGTGTCTATATACATAGAATCTCTCTCTCTCTATGTCTCTCTCTGTCTCTCTCTCGCTCTATATATATATAGAATATCTCTCTTTGTCTCTCTCTCTCTCTATATATATATATACACAGATGCGCCTTTTCCCTCGGTGTGTGGTATGTGTGTCTATATACATAGAATCTCTCTCTCTCTATGTCTCTCTCTGTCTCTCTCTCGCTCTATATATATATAGAATCTCTCTCTTTGTCTCTCTCTCTCTCTCTATATATATATATATATATATATATATATATATATATATATACACAGATGCGCCTTTTCCCTCGGTGTGTGGTATGTGTGTCTATATACATAGAATCTCTCTCTCTCTATGTCTCTCTCTGTCTCTCTCTCGCTCTATATATATATATAGAATCTCTCTCTTTGTCTCTCTCTCTATATATATATATAGAGAGAGAGAGAGACAGAGAGAGATTCTATGTATATAGACACACATACCACACACCGAGGAAAAAGGCGCATCTGTGTATCTGTAACACGTTGGACTCGAATTCCGGACGACCCGGATTCGCTCCCCGGCTCCGGTCTTCCTGATTTCTGTTTCCCGTGGTTTCCCGAAATCGCTCCAGCTTGGGATGGTTCCTTAAGGGCATGGGCCCGAGTTTCTCCGCATTTAACCATAATTATTTTTTAAAACATAAATGGGAGCCGATATCGTAAAATCGCTTCGTAACTTTGTTATGACTGATTTAAACTGCATACTCTAATTTTGTCAAGACAGAAGACTGCAAAATAGTTGCTAATTAGTTTATTAACGAAATTTCCTTTTAACTGATAAATTAGCTCTACTCATCATACAGTTTGTCTCGAAAAATTACATTGCATAGTAAAACCAACTCGCAAAAAAGTTACGAAGCAATTTTACGATATCGACTCTCGTATGCATTAAAAAAAAATTCTCTCGTAAGTCGACAAACTCGGGCCCAAGCCCTTAAGGCGCGTCCGCGTGCATGCCTTTTAGCCAGCGTTGCAGCATGCTAGCAGAACGCTTTTATCTAAGAAACTACTAAATGTATTTCTAATGTATGCATTTACGAAAAGAACAAACACTTCAAACGACATCGGAATAGTAGTTTCAAAACATCACGTTAATTATATCGACCATTTCAGAGCAGCTCAAAATGTTTAAAAACGGCTTTTTCAATCTATTATATCTAAACGACACCTGAAGGGATTAATGTGAAACTACAATAGAGAGGTGAATTTGACATTACTTAAAATTTTCCAGCAATCAAAATATGGGGTCACCGCAGGAAGTGTCAGTCAGGCGAGCGTCCTACGATACCACTGCACGTGGTTTCAGTCTCCTGCGGTAGAGGCGATACTGCACCAGATGAACCGGTCAACATCGCCCTTGGTGCCGTGCCTCTCTCACACAAACACACGGCCACCAGGCGGGCGCCTTAACAACAGCCATAGCGGACTCCTCTCCCAGCTCCCGCCATTGTACTAAGTTATGTTTCACCGTCTCTAACGACCTCGCTGTCGACGAGACGTGAAGTCCACTTACCTTACCTTACCTATACACACAAACACATGAGAGTGTGTGGAAGTTGGTATGTATGCATAAGATCGATAAACTCCGACACCGTTCGGCCGATCACCATGGAATGTGGCCCATATATACGTATTTTTCCCCCATTTAAAATGCTATCGATTTTACTCTAACTCGCCACTAGACGCCGCTGCAACGCATTGACTTCTATGCTGTTCCACCTATTGCCATTAAAACTAGTATTATAAAAAATTAATGTTTGTTCGTTCGGTCGTCTTCTATGCATTCCTATATCTTCCATCAGACTAAGATGAAACTTTGATAAGTTGTGAGTATGCCAAGGAAAAGTTTCTGCCAAAAAAATGTGGGAGGGGAAAAGCAAGGTAGAGGGGCAGAACAGAGTACTCAAAAAATGTAATGTGTATTGTAACGCATGCTGAGACATCTAGTTATTTATAAATCAGAAGTAATTGCTTCCCGTTACAGGGTCATCAGTTAATGTGAATATAAAATCAGGTAACTAAATCTGGAGGCATTTGTGCAGTGTTAAAAACCTATATTTTTGTAATTTTGTTGAAAATAATTCTATGGTTTGTAAATGAAAAATCGAAACAACGTTGAGACCTTGCTTTAACGCCATAATTTAATAAATTTCCATTCGACAACTGCGAATTTATTGACGTAAAGGCTTATTAGGGTAGACTACTCTTATTTATAGCGGAAACTAGTTAAGAAAATAAACTTCCGTCATTTTGCAGCATACAACTGTCTTTTATTTAACTAAATTGTTGTTCTTTAATGTGTATGATTCCTCTCATTAACTTGTATTTTTAATGTTTAATTATGTGCCGTAAGAAGGAGTGACTTTTCCTATGTAGGGTGACTTAGGACACCTGAAGTAACTTAGGAAATTTAAATAAATAATAGATATTATTATCCCACATGGCAGCATTGACTAAATGAATTTATTCGTGATAAATTCAAAAACATTAATGTCAACATTAAATTATGTTAATATTTGTCCACAATTGGTATGTATAATATAAAATAATGTTCCGAATTACCCCTTGTACAATTTAGTGCGTTTGTGTTACTTTAGTTATAAGCTAATAGTTTAAGTTCGTTACACTTTATAAATATGTCGACTACTTATAATATGTTTTAGTTTAATAACAGGCCTAACTATTTTTTTAAATGTGAAAAGACACTAATAAAAATAAATTACATAGAAGATTATATAAATAACCTCTAAAATAAGACTTTTTTTTTTGGTTCCTTAAATGCAAACACGACTTAGTTATGTTTGCACGAATCTAATAGTTTCAAATATCTCCTGATCGACAAATAAATAGTAGCCATAGTAGCCACGAGCTAATTGTAGCATATGGTGGAACGACTAAAAAGAAGAAAAATAGGACAAAAGAAGGGCTTTTATAAATGTTCTGTTCAAGTGATAGCCGCCTTTATATATATATATATATATATATATATATATATATATATATATATATATATATATATATATATATATATATAACTTTTTTACAAGCGCGAGAATTAAAGTAAACCCTTTCGGGTACGTCGTGTTAATATCCCCTTCCTAGCAATATGTTTTAGAGCCATTCTTACAAAAACGTTGGAAGTAAAAATAAATAAAATTCAACCATCGCATTCGAGTTAGACGTAAGCGTGGGAAGGCTAAAAATGTGATGTAAGTGCGACATTATCTTGAAATAAAATAAAACTGATAAGCGAGAGGTGAGATATTTTACAACACATAATAGAACAGAGCTTACCACAAGTTGAGTTGAATCAGTTATGTTTGACTAACAATAAATTCCTTAGCGGCGTGGATTTAGAAATGAAATAAAATTAAAATATAGAAAAACTAGGCGCAACAGTCTGACTATGTATGAACTTTAACTAATAAACACACTGTCGAAACACAATAAAATATGCCATGGTTGAAAATACACACAAAGCTTAAAAGGACAAAAAAATATCCAAAGTACATCAGTTCCCTTAGGAGTGTTTGCAAGTAAGATATGCATTATATAATACATGTACGAGATAGTATTTTTTTCACATTACTTATGACTTCCTCGTATGGAAACAAAAGTAGCTTTTGTATAGCAGAATAAGTCAGGATTCGAAGGTGATAGGATCGTACAAATAACTAAAACTAATTGACATATCGAAATGAAATCATCCACGCTAAAATTAAACGGTATGGTCTACTTCAGTCTCTCTCAATAAAATAAAGTGCCCTCACTTATTCATCAATGCATACGCCAAACCACTGAGCTTAGAAACATAAAAAACAATTTTTCTTTTTTCAAACATTAAGGGAGGGGAGGTGGGTCGTGGTTAATAGATGGGATAGACCTCTCGCCTATCACTTGCAGGCGATCCGGGTTCAATCCTCGATGGGTTCTGGTCCGGGCCAGGATTTTTTGCATATTTTCCATTAATCACAAATAACACTCAAACTCGTCAAAAACAACGTGGTGATTTTTGCTTCGGAATGAAGGTTACGTAAAAGAATGTGGGGGGGATTACATTAACGTATTTTTAATTAATCCTCGATAACCTTCAAACCGATTAGATATCTAGGTGTTTTTGCTTATGAATTATGCTTGCGGTAATACCTAAAAAATGGTTTTAGGATTTTTCGAAATTCATCTTCTAAGATATTTATGTACAGTGCTGACGCATGTATGACGTTGTAGCATGCTACGTTTATTATTTTCTACGTGAAGATGCTTAATTTATTCGAAATGCTTTAATATACAAAAGGAACACGTACTTGAAAGCATGTCTGTAAATTTTAAAAATGCAGTACGCTTATTAGGAACGTTACAAAATGGCAAAAAATAAACCTTCTATAACTGCAGAAATATAAGTGCAAATCAATTAATAAAAATTAAACAAAAACAAAAAACATACCATAGTAATAATTAAAATAATAATAAAAAGATTCTCTAGCTATAACGGATTTGTAAAACACAACATTAGAAGCATGCGTTGAACTTTTACTACAAATAAATTTGTAGCGTCACCGCTTAAAGTTCTATAGGAAAAAAAGTGTAAAATGAAAATACTGCACGCCACTTTAGCGCGCCACGAATAAAAACGTGGTCGTTACTGTCGAATGTGGTAAGATGAATCACATCACTCCACTGACTTCACGTAGTAAATGAGAAAAGCTATATCCAATACATGGGCATCTTACGAGAATTAAAAATTTTTTTTTTGTTTTAAATTAATTATCCATGTCTGCATCGAAACGATGTCTGCGTAAATACATGAAATGCAATTTCAGGAATTTTCGAAATTTGTAAATTAAAGGGGTGAGGAGACGTAATAAGTTTACAAATATTCTCCAATATCTCTTGAATAATGTTAAATATCGCATTACTTTATGCTTCAGAAACTTCTCACATTATAATTTATCATTCAATTTGCTTCGGTGGTCTTAGACTGATTACTATGGGGAAAACTTGATTTCTAAACAGGTCAATGAGTACAACACGCGAAAAGTGAGTATTGTCGTCGAGAAATAATTTATGTGGCGTTAATCTCTAAACTTAATCAATTTTAGCAAAAAAAATTATAGAAAATATGTTTTATAGTTATAAATAAATTGACGTAGCCCAATCCATATAACTTTAGTTAGTGGTATTTAATTCCAGTTAATTCTATAACTTTTATTATTTGTAAATTCCCCGTGGCGTGCAATTTTTGTATGCTTTGGCATGCTCTTTTGTAATTAGTAATTTAGTAAAACAATTTTATTTTAGCTGTGCTTGTCATGCGAGTGCACTTGGAGGGCTTGGACAAAACACGAGAAACACCAGTAAGTCAATGTTTTCCTTCAGTTCTATTTTAACTAATGCACATATGTTGCGTTATTTGTACAGTCGATTATCTCGGCATTTATTTATTTCGATTTTCAGTGATTTGTTTGGAGAAGTTAATGTTTAATTGCCTTTTCTTAAGCTGGATTTACATATGAAGCTATACAATGCTTCGCTATTCTGTGCTAAGCTGTGCTGTCCTGCTATGTCTCTCGTGCGTTTCACTCACAGAGCTATACGATAAATAGTTCAGTAAATGAGCAGTCGCTGGAAGAACATGAGATGATAATTGAAGGCACCGAGACAAGAACAGCTGACGAATATGATGACACAAGCATTGTGTGATGTGGAGAGCTTCACAAGTTACCATTCAGTGTTGAAATACTAAAGAAACCGTGTTGTGCTTACATAAAATGTTTGCGATCCCACGTATTTCACTGTCCACCAAGATCAATTCTTCTTTATTAGTACATTGGAATTATTCCAGCATTGATATGTACGCGGACCCAAATATGACTATTTATAGAAATAATTTTGTTTGCTAACAGCAAAATACTGTAATTTATTTTGAAGAAAAGTTCGAGCATTCCATGTCATAGTATTTATTGTGTTTTCTTATTTCTTTACACAGGAAAATGTGCACTCTTGAATTTCGCATGTGGTAAAAGCAGAGTAGGTCAACCCCCCTTCCCTCCCCGAACATCAGTACCCGCACTATTCTCCGTTCACTCTAAGTTGAGTCCTGAAGTAAACAAATAACGTAATATTATTGCACTTTGCTAGCTTCTAATTGGCTCAAGTTGTGCAGCGCGCCGACGTACTATTTCCAACCGACAAAACTGTGCACAGTCGGTATCATAGGAAACAACAACGCCCTATATATTAAAACAATACTGCGTGAAAATTTCGTACGTGTTATCGACATACGGAAACAAAAATTACATAAAAACGTGATAAAAATATTGACATCATGTGCAATTACAATATATTTCAAAATTTAATTGTAATTATCAAGCCATGACTATCGATCGTATTCAGATATTCTGGTACTATAGTAACGAAAATTTGGTACTACATGCAGAAAAAAGTTCTCAATAAAATGTGATTGAACTTACGTTAAAGCCCTCCTGGATAATTTTGTACTTAGTTTTGGAAAAATTATATTTTATTAATCACCAAACACTCTGTTGATAATTCACGACACATATTCGTTATTTTTTTTATTGTAAAGAATGTTATGCGAGATTTTTATTCTTGCCTAATAAACATCACCGCAGTTTGTTTAGTAATGAAGACATACATCACGTTTCGAAAACCATGCAAGACATTTTCACTGTTCACGTCCAGCGTCACATAACCTAACCCGCATGCGATGTAAACATAAACTGACGCGGGAACGGAACTAAATATATCAAGGAATTTTGTTTCGGACGAACTGGAACAGAAAATGGATACGCGGAGGAACCATTCGCAGTAGCCACAACATTGACGCGTTAACGTGAAAAAATACTTTTAAAAAAAGTATAACACATCTGATTGTGATATTTCTGACTTATTTTTACCGTGGTTATTATTACTGAACTAAACTTTTGGTATTTTCAGAGTATCGTACATCTCTAAATACTGGCAAGTGTACCAAGAAACTCGTACGTTTAACAGTACGTCAGTCGTTAAATAACTCGTGAATCAACTGTACGGACGTGTCGTCCGCTAACCATAATTATAGTAATAAACATATAGCGTCGTAGATTGTTTGCAACGTCTGTATATTTTAGATATTTGTTAATAAAACTCTCTTATTAAGTGATGGAGTAGTACATTTATATGTACACGACAGATAACAAAGAACTATTTCTTATGCAAGATCACGATGCACGGCGGTCGGCAGCCAATGAACATGTTTGTTTATTATTTGTTTTGTTTATCCTAAAACTCAACTAAGAGTGAACGGAGAATAGCACCGCTTATCCACATCTCACTTCAGCTCACCAGCATTCAAGAACTTGTTGCTTGGCTCTGGCCAAAGTACCTTCTCTCCACTTCCTATTTGACTTCGACAGTTGGTACGTGTAAAGTACTGACAGTACACTACGTATCTCCGCCGTCAGGAAGGGTCACTTGTGTGGATGATAGAAGACCTGAGTGGAGAATGAGTCGGCTGTCGGCTGTTCAACAAGCGAGACATGCCTGTCACCCTTCCAGACGGAAAAATGAACGAGTTGAAGTGGGTGTAAGTGCAACAGCGACGGAATGTGAAAGGCGGAGGAAACGGGAGTTTTTTCACAGAAAACCCACTGGCCAATAGCAATGACATGTGAAGTATAACCGTCCTACAAGTTCAGACTCACAACACGTTCTATACTTTATTTCGGTCATCTTTTATAGAGATACCACACACGCTATGATATAGGCGAACACATATACAAAAAACATACACACATACACATATATATGTATATATGTAATTGAGTACTTATCTTTTTTCAATACTGAGCCTATCTCGCACTAGGCATTGGCTTTTCTTGCTTGGTCCTTATATTCCATTGTGTATCGTACAAGCAAGGATGTTTGCTTGTTACCTCAATTAAGGGGGAGTTTACCCAGAAATTTATTGTTTAAAGAATGTTTATATTTATACGAGATATTGTTTGTTTTGTAGACATACATTGTGACTATATTTTACTGTAGTGAAAATAATTTCCTACCATTATATTTGTATAATGCCATGTTAAAGTCCAAATTTGCATAAAACGGTTTTATGCTAGAAAGGAAAACGAAGTGACTCAGAGAAATTAAATTTTTCATACTGAAGATGAATGTCACGGACTACACCAAGACATGTATCAAAACCCGTGTAATTTTTATACATTTACAAAAATAATGAATTTGAAGCAAAAAATTCCTATGTTCTGATTATGTTTATATACAAAAAGTATTCGATTCCGTTTTTATACATATCTTGGTGCCATTTGTGACACTAAGTCAGTTGGTTTCCTTTTGTAGCACAAAACCGTTTTACGAAAATTTAGACTTCTATATTTCTTTGAATAAAAGGTATGAAAGGAAAAAAAATATTTTCATTGTAGTAAAAACTGCCACAATTTAGGACTATAAAACAAACCATACCTCGTACAAAAATGAAAATTACTAAAACAAGTAAAATTTTCACTCAACTACCCCTTTAACCGCTATATTTTGTGACACAATTTCTAATCTCCAAGCAGGTCGACGGCCCGGTGACGTTATAGTGCACAACTCAAAGATGGAATATGTGAGTACAGTACATAGTCAGTAGTGCGCATGCTCAGCTCAGCGCGTAGCACGAGTCGAGAGATAAAAATCGCTCGGCCAGTGATTTCACTCGCATAGCGTACCTTAGCGAAGCACAGCATCGCGTTCTGAGTGAACGGTTTCATTTAACAACATATGGGCAGCATCGTTTCACACAGCATAGCGTAGTTACACTCAACCAGTTATTACATCAATACATTATACCAGCATTAACTAATGAAATTAAAGTCAGACAGTTAAATACATAGTCTTAAGCAATTATTATAAAAATAATATAACATGTATTTAATTTGTGGCTGATTACACTTCTAAACTGAGAAACTTGTACATCAGTGAATGTCACTGTTACTGACACAATTGCAATAGCTTGCTCAACTGCAAAGCTGACCAACTTCGGTTCAAAAAAAAAAAATGAAAAGCACGCAAAACACTAAACAAAAAAGAAATACCCTAACTATTGACAAAAATATTGAAACACACAAGTTTTCCTTACCACATGTGATTTTTAACTTAATATTTTAACAGTTGTTTTGTTTGTAATCCAAACTGCGAATGAAAGTTTATAAGGACTTATTTGAATCCTGAGTAATTTAAGCATTGTGCTACCATTACTTTTCAACATAAACTGTAAGTAAAGGTTTTATTTCACCATGCGGTTGACATATTAAAAATAATTAATTAATAATTCGCAGTTTACAACCGCCATTTTCAAGTCGTATCATCGGCATTTTATTTCTTGCCAAGGAAACTATGTTGCGTCATATTTATATAAGGATGTTATACGGATAACTTCATACACATTATGTAGATAAAATCTGTGCAGCTTACTTCAGAGAATTCAACAAATTAAAATACAGTTCTAGATCACTGAATAAAAACTCCTACAAAAATAATTTGCGGCATTTGTGCAACGTGGTTGAGCCCAGACAGCCGCATGATGTCAATCAACATTCATAATTTGAAAGAAAAAAAAATTCATTAAATAAACCAACCCAGCCTTTACAGCAGATATTTAAATTTTTCTTTCCATTTTATTTAACAGCTAGCTCGAAGGGTGGTACAAGTGCAATAAATATAATTCATTCTCCCGTTCATTTACAGTCTGTGTTGCTCCATTGAGTTGCTCGAGCATTCAACAATTAGCCGGCCAAATCACGGAACTCGCAAGTTAACCCTGCTTTTAAACGTGGCGCATACAAGTCTGTCAAGATGAGTCCGATAAACTAATATTAATGTTATATCGTGTAGTCGAAATTAGTTATGTGTGTATGAAGATATAGAAACTCATGCGAATGCTATTTACTACATTGAGCCCATGTTCCATCATTCCTACTGCTTTTACGATAATTATTTTTAAAATTATAAATGAGAGCAGATATCGAAAAACTGTTGCACAGTTTTATTAAGAACAGTGTATACTATATTAACTAATTTTTTCAAGACAAAATACCGCATGGTTTCTGTAGGGGCTGTATTTAGGGGGACAGGCCACCCCTGAATTTAGAACGCAAAGTGTATAAAATGTTTTGTGTATTTTGTTATTCAAATAACACTAACGAAAGCACATAAAACTTAATTTTTTTTAAGTTTCTGATTTTACACATGCTTAATGAATAAAAAATACAAGGTCACTGCTACCAAAAAATCTTGCCCCCCCCCCCCCTTCATCCCAAAAAACCCTAAATGACGCCCCTGAGTATGCAATTAAGGAAATCCTCATTAATAAACTAACTAGCCAAATCTTTATAAATTTCTGTCTATAAAATTAGACCACATAGTGAAATAAATTTTTAACAAAACTGTGCAACAGTTTTTCGATATGTGCTCTTGTTTACGAATAAAAAATAATTATCGTGAAAGCAGTAGAAATTATGAATGCTGGCCTTCAGTAGTTACTCTGCTTTTATGAACTTACGTTACCTGATGTAGTTTTTGTTTTGGCCATTGTTTTAAGCTTAAATCTTTATTGTTTACGGTTTAGAGTTCTACATTGTTTACACTCGGTTTTCTGTATTATAAGTAATATTAGCCTACATCTATTGTTGGTAGACAATGTTCTATTTTTTGTAATTATTATGTTTGTGCTTGTAAGTATTCGAGAATATGAGGTTTTTTGTACATGGTTAAATGTAAGAAAAAAGATATAAAACAAATGAGTGAATAAAATCGTCACAGTAGCAATATAATTTTTAATAGGTTTAGGTGACAAGTAAATGTCTCTCTAATATTCCAGACGCACAGCAGAGCTCCTCGTGTCAGTATATATTGAGTCGTGCTGAGATTTTTGAACCAGTTGCCTAGGGCAATGAAACTGTAGGATCATGCTGCTGTCAGCATTTATTGAGCTACTCGACACCTCGCAATGCCAGCATGCGTGACGTTTGATATACGTGCTGTTATGCGAATACTATACGTGCTAACAATTGTACATGAAAGGAAACTGTAGTAACTAACATAGTAGTGTCAACAAAACACATTATTTCGCACAAATATAAAATTACAAATTTTACTTGGACTTCCTTAAAGGCGTTTAGGTATAAAAAATGCATTATTTTGTATTTGACTGTAATAAAGTTATTTGATAGACATTCAAATAGATCGCTGGTAGACATTATTTGTGACTACATTATCCTTCTGTGAAAAAAAAAATTAGAAAGCCTAGTATTCCAAGAACGTCTTGCATACTGGGGAAGCTTAGCATACACCCAACGAAAACCAAATTAACTTATTTTAAATCAATCATAAACACTGAAATTATATGTCACGGGCTACAAGCTAAATTATACACAATCACCAAATATTTTTTAAATTTTTGAAAAATAAATATAATTTTTTTCAACATTGTAAAAAAAACACAAAAAATAAATAGTTTTTGGTTTTGTTTGCTGCCGTTGTATGCAAATTTTGACATTGATATTCCGTTATTAAAACAGAAAATATATGTGTTAAAAATATTTCTATAGAAAGATAACGTAGTCACTTTGTAACATCTACAAAACTTCATGTGAATATGTAATCACAAAATGTTCTCAATTGAATTGCTTTGAGAGGACTGTGTGTGTGGTTAACCGTTGGACGGTGTTGTGGAGTGACACGCGAATACTTTTTTTACGTGAAACCGCCGAATTTATTCTTATTTTTGTTATCTATGATAAGAACACCCACTTGAAACTACGTATGCCACTTTTTTTAATATTCAGTATGCTTGTTAGTAACATGATTTTTAGGCCTCTGGAAATGGCAAAAAACAGCTTTTTTTAGACTGCTGTAACTCTGAAAATACGACCTGCATCCGTAAATTGCAAAATGAGGTACGTGCGTTGGTCTTTACTTCACAATATGCAAAAATAAAATTATAGGGTGACCGCTTAAAGTCCAATAAGAAAAAGAGTTCTAGGAAAATATTGCACGCCAGTTTAGCGCTGCGAATAAGGTCCATGTACCTATCGTCGAGAATGGTGCTCTGGCTCTTATCACTCCGCTGTTACCGCGTGTCAAACGCGGAAATTTCAAACCAGTACGCAGTACTCTTAACAAAAATTATTGCAAATTAATTGAACCTTCCTTTCAGTAACGCAGCGATTATAACGACACCTCAGTACTTGTACTACAACGTTGTACTATTTGGCCCTTTGATATTTCACCCTCCTGAACTACACTACAATGGTCAGGGAACTGTCTCCAAAACTATGAGTGATGCAGAGCCACCAGTTTGTCACGAAAATATTTTTCTCCCAGCTTCTTCCATTGCCTTGCGTGCACTTCGGCATCTCGACTCGATATGGCACGTTTCTTATCTTATTGAAAAAATAGGAATAAAGCTACTGAGACACAATATGTCTGTGAATTGCCAGGAGAACCACAAGATAAGTGAGAGCTGAAACATCCAATCCTTCCCATGAAGCAGAGCTGCAAATGTTCACATATGACATTGAAATAAAATAGAGCAAAAATATTTTCGCCATAAAATCGTGGCTGTAGTGATAGGATGAGTATCCAGAGCTCTGGAACTGCATTCTCTTGTGAAGGACCGAGTGTCTTCCGAGTAGAAGAAGCTGTGTTCCACCTAGAAGCCGTGCAGAAGGGGGAGACGACCCCCAAAGTGTGGGTCTCGAGTGCGAAAGATAGGGCGGAGTGGCAGAAGCTCTCTGCTCTCAGGGGCGCGGCCAGACACGCTGCAGCTGGGAAAATATATCCGTGGAAACAGAAGACATGCGATGGCTGTTTTCTTGAGGGGATGAGGGAGGGCTGCTGAGCAGTGGCGGGAAGTGGGAGGCTCGGCGGACGTGCCTACTGGGGGAACTTCCCGAAGAGAGGCCTCCACCGGCCTGCTACAAAAGTAGTCACACAGTAGGGGGAAGGTTTGTCTCTTCTGTCGCCACGACGGCGTCCGGCCCCAAGGTCAGGCACCGGAAGTCCGGGCAGATTATGGGCCGAGTCCCCTTCTCTCGGCAGGGCCTCCTCAATGGAGCTTCTGGAGGAAGACTGGTCACTGGTACCTCCTCTAGACAATGGTTTGGTTTCACGGGTATTATAAATTCTGGCACATGCATATTCAGTGCTGTTGGCGAGACTTTCACAAGAATATCAAATCTGCACACAGCCCGCCTGGAGTTTCGTGGCGACACAGCGCTGAGGAAAACACTGACACGAAGTACGACGACGCGGATACACGCCAAATACTGAACTTCAAATCCGAAAAGGAGTTCAGGACTAAAGTAAACACAAATATTCATAATAGTATTAATAATAAATTGTCTTTATTTGGCGTAGTTAATAAAGTTTTGTACTGTCATTAATTTTATTTAATACAATGTACGTAAATATTACGTAGGCCTAAGTCTTTCTGATTACATTTTACACAATAAATTCTTATAAAACAACAAATCAAGCACAGCACAGATTTATGTCAAAAATAGTGCCTATTAGATTTAATAATTAGATATGGTAATGATGATACTCAGATTTAATGGTGTTATGAAATTATGACAGATTTGGGTCATGTCGCACATTGAAAATATATATAATACTATTATTTATATTTGCTAAGGAATATCATTAGTGAACTACCATCACGACAATGCTAGAAATAAAAAGTATGGTACGGAGTTATTATCAGTGATAATGCAACTTAATGAATTTGATGAAAGTTAACAATATATAACTGAACCTTCATCAACCATATACAAATACCAACACTAATAAAAATTGTAATTGAAAATGTTAATATAAAGCAATACTAAATTAACGTCGAAATAAAGCGTAAAACACCAAGAAATACTGTAAATGCGTGACACATTAAATAACGGCCAAGTACTCAAAACTCTTGAGTTTTAACGATCAGCTAAGTAAATTAATCATTTTCGACTTAAACACTCAAAATAACGAGTGCAAAGAACTACGCAAGAATTTTAGCAAAACAACTACATTACGAGCACACACACAAACATCAAAGTAATAATATAATAATCACGAGTGCTTATGGTCTACTATAACTAGGTGACTGTACAATACGGACGCTGCACAGAGGCGTCAGGACCGCTCTTGGTAAGGCATACCCCCTTTCCCCCCCTCCCCAAGAATCGTAGCAATGTGCATACACAATGAGTGTTGCTAGACACCACCAGATTTATTATTGCTTAAAGCCATGATCTTTTATTTAACTCAAACAATTGCAAATAACTCGAATATTTTTTTACCAAATGCTTTGAAAATGTGAGCCTGTGTACTGTCCTACGATACACAATTTTGCCAGAGCATTTTTTTAAAAATAATGTACAATTTTCTCACAAGAAAATTTTTGCTTTGTTTTGGCTTTTTTGACAACAAAATTTGTGACATTTCAGGGGCAAAAATCTAAAAATCCGTTTGGTGTATTGCAACAGAAAAATTCAGATACAAACGATGATATATACGTGTTAAAACTGTAAGAATGAATTTTTGATATATGTTTTATTTTGCGTTTAAAAAAAATATTTTCGAAACCACTGCAAAACTAAAGTATGAGGACTTAAACACGGAATGTAAATTAATTTCATGTACCACAGCATTCCGTGAAGAACATAGGACATTGTAACGTATCAAACTGGTTCAGGTGTACACAACGTCGTCACAGCGTTGCCATGTGGCATTTGTTACCTGTCCTCTGTGCTGTCTGAGTAGCAACTAATTTTGCTACATGTCAAATGTTTACGTCGCAATGAAAATATTTTTGACCGTCGTTTAAGGTGACCGCCTGGCAAGGCAGTCGAGCGGCCGTTACAAGGTTAACCGAAACTTGCTGAACGCACTTGAATGAAATCTTCTTAGGAATAGCACTGAGAGTATGTTACACGTGTGTATTAACCATTTCATATCCGCTTTTACTCACTAAAGTGTATTTTCTAGCAGCCGAAAATGGCGAAACTGAGCGCTTTTGCGGTCATGTTTAGGCTAACAAAAAAAATTCGGCACAAAATCTTTTAAAAGGTGCAGGCATGTGCAATACAACTTCAATTTCATTATCACTACGTTGAAGTATAGGGTCGCCACTGAATGTCGCGTAGAGGCGAGTTGGCGAAAATAAAGCACGTCGGTTCAGTGATTTGCACCTAGAGGCTAGTGTAAAGCGTGATGCGCATGCTGTGTCGTCCTTACAGTGTCTGCATTTGACCTCGAATGCTCAAAATACGTCTACCCAGGCAGCAACCTTAAAGACTTAGCTTAAGGCCATGATCTTTCATTTATTTCAAACAATTGCAAATATCTCAAATATTTTTTAACCAAATGCTTTGAAAAAATTTTAGACTGTGTACTGTCATACGATACACAATTTTGGCAGAGCGTTTTTTCAAAAAAATTTGCCGTTTGTTAGCAAAACATTATTTTGCCTCATTTTGGCTTTTTTTTTATTTCAAGGGCAAAAATAAAAAAATCCATTTGATGTATTGTAACATAAAAATTCACCTACAAACGATCATGCATAAGTGTTAAAACAGTAAGATGAATATTTGATATATGTATTGATTCGCGTTAAGAAAACATTTTCGAACCCACTGCAAAACTAAAGAGCGAGGCCTTAAAGATATGTTTCCGAGATAATGTCAGCATCTTCATTGTATAACAGTAAATTATCAGGTTTTAACCGCGTACAAGTGTTTAAATGCAGAAATCGTCATCGCCACGTATCACATCTCAATTCGAGTGCACGTAGTGCTTGAATCAGACCCATTAAAGCACGTTCATTGTACCCAATAGTTCCAGTGTTTCAGCAGGAAACATAATAAAATGTTACCCTCGACCTCCCCAGAAAGTAGCAGCGCACAGTTTTCGTACACCTGACAGAATAATTCGTTTACGACTTCAGTCATGTGTTGTTGACACATGAATATTTCATTTTATTGAGCTTACGGCAGTTTTTTGTATGCTTTAGCCATATAGTTACTTATGATCAAGGCAGTAGAGAGTTAATTTTTGTAATTTTTAAATTACTTGTTCAGTTACTGTATTTTATCTTTCACAGAAAGAAATTAGTTACTAAATGCATTTCAGAATACTCACGATGGTAGTGTAGGTCAGCTAAAATTTAAATTTTACGGTGTTCAAAATTTAACGCGAGTGAAATTTATCCGTGTTAGAATTAACGCCTTACGAACTCTCAATAAACTTCACACTTACCCTGCCCTTGAGCAGAGTAAGCGACGGTTAACAAAAGAAAGTTGCCGTTCTGTGCAAGAAAAAATGCAAACAGTAGGCCCTACACATAACCAATACCACATCAAAGTGAAAGGAATGCTCAGGGTTCCAATTATTAAAGAAACCAGAATCAAACGAAAATATTTAATTATAAATATAATAACGCGTAAAGAATTAACTACGGACGTCGCATAAAGCAAAATGTTTAACAGACTTTTTTTAATAACCGCCATCTTACAGCACTCTAGAACATTACTGGTGTGGGGCAGGTGATGAGGCGCCTAAGGCCCCTAGCGGCGGCCTTCTTGGGTGACGTCACAGCAGCCATGTTGAATAACGACATCGAAATTTTGGACGACAACGGAAAAAGTTTCAAACTTCCGAAAAATAAATGTTAAAAATGTCAAAAAATTCGAAAACTTCCAATACTAACCAGAAAATTGCAGAAAAGTTCCGAAAATCCAAAAACTTCCAAAAACAATTTTGAAAAATCCTAAAAATTTCCTTTAAAATTGTAATCGTCAAACCTGGTCATGTGACTACGACGACCTACCTTACTCCGGCGGACGAGTTTTCTAAAACGCCTCAAATGAGCAGTAGAGCTGGCCGTCATAATGTTATCATATATTCAGAGCTTTGAGTGTTTTTTTTTTGTGGACTGGAACCTTTGCTTAAAGACGTTCCAAGCTAAAAACATCAATCTCTTTCTGGGTAAAATTAGTTAAAAGTCCCTCCTCTCCGTAGCGCACAAATAGCACGAGCTATTTAGATGACTTGCTGCGCTGTAGGTGCAACAAATGTTCCTTGAAGCCAAGCGAGGATACCAAAACATTACGTAAACTGTTCCAGACCCCAAACATTTTCTTGCCTCGCTGCTGAATGTGTTATTTATACAGGTATCGAGGTCATTTAATGCACTGAAAATATCTGGAAAATACACGCGTCATGATAACACTTCAAGAAATACCCTCGTAACTCAATCAACGAATAAAACATTAGAAATAGGGAAAATTGAATGGATTTTTAAAGGAAATAGCTCAAATTGGTTAATTTTTATACTAGTATCATATATAGACGTAGCTATGCAGTAAGTTTTCGACTATCATTGTGTTAAATATAAGAAGTTTTTTAAACAAATGCGTGATGTATATAGGAGGACCAAACAGCGTTCATTCCAAGGGCCGGTTTGTTTCACCAGTTCGATCAACGTATATATCATTTTATTTTGTGCATCTTGTTCTGAGTATCGCCGTGGCCAAAATGTAAGCATGCAAGTAGGCCGGCGATACAACACCATCCTCTTTCCCAAGCACAGTGAAAAGAAGGCCAACTGGACGACAATATAGGGCACTGTAACGAGTGAAATGGGACTGTCTCATTATGGTCATGTAGAAGACAAGATGTGCCGCCAACAGCCCGCCGTGCCAGGGAGGTCGTCACTGGTTCGAGCCCCTAAACGTGCCGCTCGCAGCTAGTCGACTACAATCCACAGTCTTCGGCATCATGAATAAGGTGAGGAAATCAGCCCCGATTAGGTCTATAGATAATACACGATAGCTCCCCTCCGTACTAACAATCATGAAGGCTATATGTTTAACTTTATATGTATGTTTATATACATATATATATATATAACCGTTCTTATTCACTTATGTATTCATCCTTATAACTCTCCTCTGTAGTGAAACCCCTAGTTTAAGCAACTTTTAAGGGTTCACAGCAATCTGTAAGAAAAATGGTTAAGTGTAAGAGAAGGCTACGTGCCTTAACGTCACCATTTGAAAAATAAGTAAATTAAAAAAAAAATACACAATACCTGTATTAGGGCGCGCCTACCACTAGCTTCAAATGCGCTGTAATGTACATGAAAATACTTTTTTTAAGCTAAACTATTCCACATGTGTACATTGTGCCAATGTACAAGGCAACAAACTTTGGACAAGGACGGAATGCCCTTGAAAGGACACCTTGATATTAAGATTGTAAAGAAATCTATATTTCGATGCCCTCCAACATAGCTGAAAACGGCCTTTTCAGACTGTTGTACTTCAAGATGTACTAACCGTAAATATGCGAAACATGCACTGAACTTTGCCACAGACTTTCCGTCATAGTAAAAGTGGACCGGTGGGAATCTTGCACGTTAGTACAATGCTTGGCTCATTTTGGCGATACGGCATTTAATGTGCATTTCAAGGTCGCCCTTATATGTTCGCGGCTGCTGAGTCTTTAACGCGCAAAACCATTCAAAATAGGCGGCACCCTTAAAGTTAGTAAACAATTTTTAAGTTTTTATTTCTTTCATACATGTTAGTGTATTTATTACTTAGCAATAAAATTACAATTTGCGGTATTTCATCGCGCCTTCCGAAACAGTATTTTACACGACAGACATTCTAGCCTCTACGCTAGAAGAGCATAACTATATCAACGCGTGTTTGTCTTCAAAGTTGGTTGTACATATGGACTTGAAGACTTGTTTCAATATTAGTTTTTATTACAGTACTGTATGGGTTATATTGATTATCAATTTTATAAATATATGTGTGTGTGTGTGGGACCTATGTCATCATAATGTCGCTTTTGTTTTCATTACCTTCATGTATCACAACACTTTTGAGAGTTGGCAATCCTTACCTTAAAGAGAAGAGAAGCAGCAGTATTAACCAAAACAATAAGGCGGTAAGTTGAGTATGCAAGCGGCTGTCGCTAATCGGTGATATTTTGTGAGTTGGTATAATAACCTTTAAAAATAATGTACATAATTGTTGGTTAGATGTTTTTAGTTTCTCAAATAAAAATGTGACAAACTTTAATTTTATATGGGTAATTAAATAAGTGTTTATTTATATTGATTATTTTTCCTGTGTTGATTGCATTTTTACTCTTGTGTTTACTTTAAAACAATATTCGAAATCTGCAATAGGCACTATAATTAGGGCGGCTGTAAAGCGGGAACACAATTTTGCATGATGATGGCGGGCGTCAACACTTTTGACTTTTTATTAGGTTTCAAACAGTTGACACCGAGAGCACTCCACGCTCTGGCAACACTGCAACACGATTGATCATTTGCGAGAGCTATCATGGGACCTGAGTTTGAAAATATAACAGAGTGTTAGCAAACGTTGTTAGAGTCCATTGACAATAAAGTGAGCACTTCGTATTCAGCTCATTAAAACCCGTCTCTTAATAAGAAGCACACAGAAAGTTACTTTCCCATACTCATTTCTATATTTGAACTGAGCAGACAGAGAAATTCTCTGTGTGTACGCAATTAGACCATAATTGTCCCAAAGTTTGAGTACTCATTTTATCGTAACTTATCTATGTGAAATCTACCACATCAGAAGACAGATGCCGTAATGTCTACAGTATGGGACGTTTAAAATAACACCTGGCCTTACCTTGTAGAAGCTAGTGTAATATACAACATCGTGCAGTGTGTAATATCGTCTTAACAAAATATACATGAAAGTTAATAGAATTATAAATACCACTATAAAATAATCAACAATGTGACCCGTAATTTAGCTCAATTCCAATAAACTATTCAGAAAAATAACAACAAATCCTTGCTCCGCCCCCCTCCCCCTCTATAATAAATAAATTGTTTGTTTGTTTGTACGATTTCTATGCATTCTTATACCATTCGTCAGATTGTGATGAAGCCTTGGAGAGTTGTGAGTTCGCCCGCAAAGTTTTCTGCAAAGAAATTATTCTTTTATGTGTGGGTGCAAAATAGGTGGAATTGCAAGGCAAGACACACCAAATATCTAATAAAAAGTTTGGGGAGTTGTGGGTGCACAAGCGAAGATTTTTGCAAAAAAAAAAAATTATTCTGTAAGGGATAAGGAGTAAAACTGAATACAGTGGCAGAACGAGGGTACGCAAAATATTTAAGAGACACCGTTTTTTTTGTTTAAAATGTTTCTTAAACTGTCAGTAAGGATGTTTAACATCAAAATGTTTTCCACAAACGAAGTGGAGAGCACACGCTTGTGTACGAATAAAGTAAAATAAAAAGAAAACCTCCGAGTAAGGAAATGAAACCGGGAACTTTTGCAGACGTCATCCATTAAAACTCGTGTCAAAATTCTACCTTAAGGTGACTGCATGTGTGCACGTATTTTGCGTGTTTGAGGCCTAGAAGTGGAGAAGCGGCAAGGAACGCGCATTATGTCTTTCCCTAGCCTTTACGCGCAAGTCAGTGAACAAGCGTGCAGTCTTCTCACCGACAAAGGGCCTGTATGAAACTTTCAGATATTACCCTGTCATTAAATGACGTGTTATTAAAAAAAATGCATGCATTGTCTACCCGCCTATACCTTTCAAAAGAGTCTGCGCCAAGATTTAATACCTAAAAAAGACTGCAAAAAACACCCACTTTTGTCAGCTAGAGAATATGCTTTAATAATTTGTGTACAACTTCAAATGGGTGTATACACGGGTAACGTTCCTTAAGGGGGTCGTCTACCGTGCACTTGAAATTCGTTGCAGTGTGTTCGTAAACAGGTTTTTTTTTCGAAACTATTCCACACGATCTCATTGTACCAACGTACGAAAAGAAAACACTATTCGAACAATGGCGGATGGTCATTGTCATAACACTATGCTCATTGCAAACTCAGATTCTAAGCTCTCCAGCATAGCTAAAAACGGCCGTTCCAGACTGCCGTAATTCAAAATGTTATAACCGGATGCAGGCTATATGAAACTCAGACTGAGATGTGATTGGGATGTGGACTTTGCTATGGACGTTCCACCAATAAAAGTATAATTATGTTCACAGCTCAGTGTTCCGTAATAAAACGATTCGGTGGGAACCTTGCACGCTAGTTCAACCCTTGGCTCGTTGTGGCAATGCGGCATTTGACAGGCGCTTCAAGGTCGGCCTTGGGTCCGAGATTTCCGGCCAACGAGAGAATTATTTTTTAAATCCCAGGCGAGAGCCTGTATCGTAAAATTGCTCTGTAACTTTGTTGCAAAATTATGTAATTATATTACGTAGTTTTTTCGAGACAAACTGTGTATGATTTTAGCTAATACGTTGATTAACAGACGATTTCGTTAATTAACTAATAAGCTACCATCATTATGTATTTTGTCTCGACAAAATCAGTGTGCGTAGCATAAACGAAGTATGACAAAGTTACAGAGCAATTTTACAATATCGGTTCCCGTTTGTTTTGAAAAATAAGCATCGTCAAAACTGTAGAAACTCGTGCGATTAATAGGTTTGGAATGTTCTGGTAACGGCCGAAGCTTTAGACACCCTTTGGCGGCCTTGGCAGACGGGCACCTTATTGTTGACACCTGCTGGAAACCACTCCACCATCTGCCACACTAACCCGCCGAGTCCCTTCACGACACATACACGTCGGGTCCCGTAAACGCTAATTCGCCGTTGTTAGTACATCGTACAGTGTTCCGGGCCAGCTCGAGTGTCCTGCGAGGGAGGGGGGAGGGGGGAGGGTTTGCCAGCCACCCAGCAAGCACAGCTGTCACACTGCCAGCCAGCCACCCCTGTGGAGCGCTCGGAAAGCGATAAAGCCACTAGGGGTGGCTGCTTTCAAGCGGCGTGGCCTACAAAAGAAGTAACACTGTCGGGAACATGCCTGCTTGCGATGTCACCCCCTACCATCTACACACACCCCTCGCCAGAAACACCCCTGATACACGCGTCCCCTACCACCCCCCAGAAGAACTCGCTGTCGTCTGCGCCCGTGGCACCGCCTCGACGTTACAGAATACGGACAATGATGACTGTTGACCGCCGAACACCGTCCTCCGGTCTTTCATCGCGCCGGCAATGAAATACCCGTCACGACACGCTCTCGGCCGTGCTGTTTTGTCGTTTGTTCCAGTTTAGACGATTCTTTATCTCGCAGTGTAAATATTGTTGAATATAATTTTGTTTTAGTCACTTTTTTTTTCTGTAGCAGCAACTATACAAATGGTTGTGAATATAATCTGTTAAAGTATTGTTATGATATCATAAGGAATATCATTCTGTGTCATTTAATGCTTCAACTATAATTGTCACTGTTTCTGTGTTACTGATATAAAATGAGACTGCTGTTCTCAAAATTGTGTGGTACCTAGTTGGCTATGATTGATTACAGTGATTAAGATTCTCAGGACTAAGTACATGTAATTACTAAGTTTTTATATAAGTACATCTATCATGATAAACTGTTAACACTGACTAAATACGTTAGGCCTAAATACTGTTAATCTTGTAATATTTATGTATATATTGATGAATAATCTGTGTTGTGGTTTGCATATAGTGTTCTACTTGTAGACTAGTACTAGAAATTCATAACATTTATTTGTTTTTTTTTGTTTTTTTTTCTGTTGACCATGTTTTAATTTGGCACTTGCAAAACTCACTTTTTTCGCCTGTGTTATTATTATTATTATTATTATTATTATTATATATTTAACAGTATCAATTGTAGAAAGTGTGTGATATATGGCAATCATAAGTTATGTACAAAATATTTTTCCTCTATGAAATAGTCTTAAGAAATGTATCTTAATCCTTTGTTCTGAAGTAATAAATGTTGACTTTCCAGGACTGAAATACCTTTGGAAGATTGTTTCAAATCTGATAAACTTATAGCATGTTTTACTGATAACTTAAAATTGGCACTTGGTCTGTTAGTGCATAACACCGTCCATATAAGGTTCAGTGTAAGAGAAGGCAAAATTGCCTTAACTGCGCCAAATAAAGACGTTTCATTATTATTAATATTATTGTTATTATTATTAGATGGTACCTTTTTTATCACAAGTTTATAGAAAAGTATGGTACCTACAACAACAGTGTCGTATACTGTTAGAGACACTCTCCGATTGGGTTAAATTTACAATATGGTTATTGCAACAGAATAGTAGACTGTAAGATGAATCATCTAATTCTGTTGAGATCACAGAACCAGTATTGTAGAGTTCAGGGCGCGGTTCACCTAAGTTTTCAACGTCTTTTTTTATTTTTATATTTATACCAGATATATTTTCCTATTTTAGACATAAATTGTGACAAAATCTTCCTCTTAGAAAATTGTTGTATCTCTCATGGTTTTCACGTAATGAGTCGTGAACGTCAAAATTTCCACTTTACTGTTTTATGTACCCCACTAAAACCAAATGTAATACCAAACCGAAAAAATCCACAGTCTATAACATTGTTGTAGGCTATGAAATGACATATAAAAACAAAAAATTTAATATTTTTGTATTTAGTAAAAATTTTTGAATTTTGAAATGCAAATTTAAAAATTTCTAATATTGTTTAAAAATGCAAAAACTTATTTATTTTTTTATTTTATATAGATCAAATCATAGCTTACGACATTGTTATACAGTATGAATTTTTTTCAGTTTGGTATGTCGGTTGGTTTTTTATTGGCGTACATAAAACCGTAAAGTGCAAATTTTGACGTTTATGACTCATTACGTAAAAACTATGAGAGATACAACAATTTTCTAAGAGGAAGATTTTGCCACAATTTATGTCTAAAATAAGGAAAAAAGTATCTGGTACAAATATAAAAATAAAAAAAGACGTTGAAAACAGGGGAACCGCGCCCTTAACAAACAATACAGTAATCACAACAGTACCGTGGGCTGTTACACGAACCACCTGATTGAGTTCAGGAGGCCAATTCTCATTCAGATCGGCGTTAACGACAGTCCTGTTAACACTAGCGGGATTCGCCGTTTGTAGCGGGACTGCAGCTCGATTCTCATTCGGGGCGACCGCGAGTTAACAGGAGTTCTAACTGGACTCGTGCTCGATCTAGCAAGAGATGTTTGAAATACAATTCTCATCTAGACCGAGCAGTGGTCTAACGGGACTTTTAACATGACCGGCCTAGCGTAGGCACTGCGGGCTGCGGTAAGCAAGTTAGCGAACCTTGCTAGCGAGTCTGTTGAATTACATTTACAGAGGAACTGCCATATTTATTCGAAATATTTGTGTGCGCCAACGAAGATATTGGAATTTTATATTCGAGGAGGATCCATTATAAAATTGTGCACCTACATTAAGTATAATTTTACAAATGATTTGTGTATTATGTGTTCACATGGGCGTAAAAAAATACGCACTCTTGTAATATCCATCGTGTACCTAACACGATTACATACACTCTAAAAATGTATGTAAAGTTTACAAGGATATTCCTTGTACTTTTACAAGTCGTTGTAAAAGTACAAAGAAATATCCTTGTAAAATCATTAGTTTATGAAGTTACAAAGTTAAGCTTTGTAATACTACAAAGGAATTCCTTGTAGGCTTACCTATACCGACAGTTCCTGCACTGTAAATTATTTTGTAAAATATGACAAGGCACTTCTTAG
>PNEQ01098182.1:0-22216 GCA_003012365.1 Medauroidea extradentata
TATAATCCTATTGTATTGGTAATTAAAAGGTATATTTTTATATCAAATGGATTTCAACGTAATGTGTCAGTAGAGAAATATTGATTTCACTTACCGGCGCAGTGCCTAACGGCGGAATGCCTAACGGCGCAGTGCCTAACGGCGCAGTGCCTAACGGCGCAGTGCCTAACGGCGTAGTGCCTAACGGCGCAGTGCCTAAGGGCGGAGTGCCTAACGGCGCAGTGCCTAACGGCGTAGTGCCTAACGGCGTAATGCCTAAAATGCGTGTTAGGGATAGCGCCGTTAGGCACTGCGCCGGTTCCCCGTTTAATCATGTAATTGTCATGCACTCAGTGTAAATAAAATTGAGAGAGATTAGTTTTGTACACAGTGATAACGCTATTAAGATCAAACAAGAGGAGTCGATAGAAAGATAACGTCCGTAAAATCAGTGTGCGCGAATACCTGTATCTCTGTAAATACAAATTCTGAAAATAGAGTAGGTTAATTTATTTATTTTAGGAAAGATAAATCTATAGACGCGACGTTTAACTTTGCACCTATCGCCTGTCAATAAAGACAGAAAATAGTACAATTTACAATTAGTACTAAAATGCATTTTAAGTACCTAAGTGCTCAGTCTTCTTAAGACGAAAATTCACAATTTTATATTTGGACAGAATAGTGTTTGTTTCATAGAAGTTACTTGTGACTTCATTCATCGCTTGCGAAAATGTTTTAGACTTCCCATAGCGACATGACAAAGTCAACATTTGCAAGTTACGGGAACGTAGTAATTACAAAAACCAAGTGTCTTACTCGAATGAAATAATTAACTCTGAAATTATATATTATGGGCAAATATTTAAATACAAAAAATGTAATTCCTTTGACCCTTATGAAAAAATTATGACATTTACTTAATTTTTGGCAGTTTAAAAAAACCATAATTACTTTGTTAAGTGTTATAAATATATTAGCATATGGTCCATTATATCTCATTTCAGTGTAAATTATTTCATTCGAGTCACTTGGTTTTTCTTATTCCAATGATCCCGTAACTTGTAAATTCTAACTTTGGCATGCCGTTGTGGGAAAACTATGTGAGCTTAGAATTTTTTACAAGTTGAAAATAGTCACAAATGACGTGTACAAAACGAACACTATGTCATATAAATATAAAATTATGAATTTTTTCCTCGTGAACATTCTTAGCCCTCGGCTATTGACATTTGCGATAATATCACACTGTTGCGTACCTTATCTGCGTGACATTGCACTATAAAGTGCATGATAGAAATCTGGATGAGCGCGGGATCTGGTGTAAGGTCGACTATTGCTCGCACAACACTTATTTCATCGTCTCTAAGCGAGAAGTACACGGCTTTTGTCTGTCTTCCCCTCGAGGACTTTGAGCAACAATTTGGCGTAAGTTCCCAGTCAACATGGCAAGATGCCAGGAACATTGAGTGTACGTCACTTCACAGCTGCTACGTCGCAGTATGTGTTTGGTACCTCCGGTGCAGGTGACGCAACAGGCAACACACATTAAATGAGCGACGACAGATGTAGGAGCGTCGGAATGCAGGATCGGGGGAAGCACGCCTAAAAAACCCCGCCGGCCAACAGCCAGCTCCTTCCACAATGTTTCCCACATGCATAATATTTTGGGAGCAAACCAGTCGGGGGTCGAGGAACGAACCCAGATTGCCTCGGTGGGCTGCGATAGGTCTGACCAGTACACCGCCACCCAATATACACATACAAACATACATACATGTTTGTGCGTGCTCGCGTGTGTATGTACGTGGTGTCCCTTTATATAACTTCTCGGAAGGGAAAGCTGCTCTCCATATTTATTCTTCTCCATCATCAGACTTATATAGTTGCTTTTTTTTTTTTTTTGTCTTGTTTTCAATTCCTGTCCTGCTGATACTAGCAGAGCAGTCTTTAGCCTCCTTGAAATTTTTCCTATCTTTTACAAACCCTCCGTTGAGTCGCATATTTTATGATACCCTAGAATATTTAAGTTTTCTTGAAATTTTACGAAGGTTTCTGCTGACTTATTCTTATCTTCGCTCCATAGTTACTTACATTGAATCAAACCTGACTTCTTCGTCGGGATGACAGACTACGATGATGTGGGCACTGCTATAAAACCACATAAAATGGTAGGAGATTTCTTGTCATATTTTGATAACGTCTCAAGTCTAAATGTTTCGAAACATGAGGCAAATATTAAGAGTGCATCGGCTTAGCCGGAGGAGAGCAGTTAAACATTATATTGTTCCTGTCGGCTTGCAAAATTATTTCAGCCAACATAATATGCTTCCAAGTCTCAATACTCCCGGCACAAAAATACGCAATGAAAATATAAAAACTCTCGAATTGGAAGAGAGAAATGGAATATATTAAGGCTAGTCGTATTCTCGTCTCCAGAGTATGTATTATTTTACTCATCCGCGAGGTAAAATCTCGTCCAATAGCGGTCATTCTCCAGGTCCCTGGAGTTGAAGCGTTTACAAAATGCCATTGTCTGGGATTCGGCTGGCCATTATTTCCTCCTGCTGGCTCTCACCCCTAGCATCGTGGCCGCCCCGACAACCCCTCGAGAGGACGAACATTAGAATGCCTCTATCGTCATTCCCTCTATTCCCAACTGCCGCATGCGAATTTCCCCCCCCCCCTTTCTCACTCTCTCTCTCTCTCTCGCTCACGCTGCGTCTCCCATGGTGCGTACGCAGCCAGACTCCGACAGTCATAAAGTTATACCCACTCTCTCCCCCGAACATTTTAAATTTTTTTTCTGCTGGAGAGCACTCATTATTCACTAGCAGCATTGTATTTTTTTCAAAGGTCGAGGGGGTGGAAGAGATCAGTCAGGGCTGGACCTGGACAGAGGTCACGCATGCTCACACTCTCGTGTGCACACCTACACACGCACGACAACACACACACAAATCAAGGGAAAAAATATAGTTCTCAAAATGAGAGAACTGTGTTCTGAGCCGTAAAAAAACTGAGTTTTCAGAAAATCTCGCCGTAAATATGAACAAATTACACACACGCGTTTTGTTATTGAATTGCCTCTTGTGACAGAGGAGGGTAGTTTACTCGTGGTTTAACATTTAGCAAACGGTGCCACATTTCCGAACATTTATATTTAAAAATATATTTAATAAAGTTTTCTACAAATCGGCCATCATTTCTACTGGGTTTATTAACAGCCGACTTCACGATTGAAACCCCGAGTGTTATAAAATAATTCTGACGGATAAAGGTAGATCCCAGCTCACAGAACATAAGAATTTGTTAACTTACACTCCTCCATAAATATGTTAGCAGAATCGTTTAAAATGTCAACCCGACCTTAACCAGCAAAAAATGTACAATTTTTTTAGTATCTGAGTTCATACATAAGTTAGTAGAAAATGTGTTTTAATTTATCTGTAAAGCGAGTATAGTGAGAGTAACTCTAGTACGAAAATATATTTCATAATATATGTTTTAAATTTTGAAATTTTCACATTCCGCCACAAAACTTTAACAGCATATTTTAACAATTAAAGATCGAGTGTTTTTTACAAAAAATTCAGGGTAAAATATCTGTGCAATAACAACCAAATTTTAACACATTTTCTACTTATTTCATATTTTATAATCATTCGACCCAGAAGTGACACATACATTTAGTTCTGACATATTATATATATATATATATATATATATATATTTATATGTATACACACACACACATTTGTGTGTGAAAGTGATTATCAGAGACCAGAGAGTACTTCGTCAGTGTATTTATAATTATATGCAATATACATAAATGTAAATAAACAGAGAATTTATTTGGAATGAACTATAAAGAGCTAAATGCCTCTCCCATGGTTTGTGTAAAATGTGGTTCAAATGTATAAAAACACAAGGCGTACGGATGCAGCAGAAAGATTCAGAGTTTAACAGGTTTGTCGGACCATTTGATGTTTGTGAATTTAATATCCACGCAGGTCCTCTAAACTATCAAATATTTTATTGCTGTTTGGTATTTTCCATCTTAACAAAGCACTTCGCTAGATTTTCACTAGTACATTCATAATTTGTAGGCAATCTATTTCATACGTGAAACCACTCAAACCGATGAACTGTACGACTGTAAGACCATTAAACATTTCTTCAGAATACCGCAAAACTAAATTCCAAACTAAACCGCATACTTTACAATTTGCCTAAATATTTCCCTACAAAAGGAAATATGTTTGATAATTGTATCTCGTGATTGCTCGGGACTGCTTATCATCAGCTTCTGGAGTGAATGAAGATAGTATCACATAGTTTGAAAATAAGCGAAAACTAGGGAAGGAACATATCGCGAATTCAATGACATAAATGTTAGAATCAACTATCCTATAGGCAACATACTCAGACCGCGACCATTTGTCCGTTAGCTGCTACTCACTGGATTAACAGACAATGAACGAATAGACAGGGCTTGAGTATGCATAGGAAAATGGATTCTAGCACGCAGGTAATTGAATTCGCGAAATGTTGCTATCCTTATCTATAGCTAAAATGAATCTTATTAAATGTTGTTTGTGGTAAGAATATGCCATTTACTTCGAGATCATACAGTGCAATAATTACGTAGTGGTTTGACAAACAAGCTGCTGCCAATTCCTTCAAACAAGTTGACATACATATGCATAGAAAAGTAACGGATTTGCTTATCCTAAGTCTTCATATGTACGTCCAAACTTGTATGAATCTGGCAGTTGAAGTTCTAGCCCGGCTCATGTGTACGGTGTTGCAGTAAGCCACACGTAGGCCCTAGTAAAATTTTTAACGTAGCTGTTCCCAAAATCTTTATAAGTACACTTAAACCGTCGCCCGAAAGTTTAGGATAGGAAACCCAAATTTCGGGATCCAAAGTCTGTGCAAAGTGTTTACACCACATTGCGAACCTAGAGTTACTGTTACTTGTATTTCGTTAGCGTAAAATTTAGGGCGATATGGGGGTGGGAAACACAAGGCAATACGTATATAAAATATATTTAAAACTTTTTTGTGTTAACGAATGAGAGTGGAAATAAACGAAATATCAAGAAAAAATGTTAAGTCAGTTATTATTATAAACACATCAATATATTATTAATATATTCAAATACTAATAGTTACTAATCATCGTTAAAACTCAAGCAATGCTAGTTTTTTCTGCTAAGTGTAACTAAAAAATGTCGTTAGCAAATAACGAAGGTGATACTATCCTGCACATATTACGTGATTAAAAATGGCATTACATATTTAATCACTGTGATACTCACAACTACTTAAACCCCAGTTTCGCTGTTTGTACCGCACACGAAACACAAATTTCGTCACGACACTTGAGTTACAAACTCATATTACTCTTATCAACGTAACATGACATTCGCACTGTTTACTCCGCATCCGCAATCAAACATCAGTTTTTGGAACCTAGACTTTTGAAATAACACACACTTAATAATATAAATCTTTGTTTTCAATAATACAGCACGTGTATAAGAAACATGTTTTGGAACCCCTCTAATACTGGTTTCTTTTATTTAGACTTCTGTACATGAAAAATACCAACTTAATTCGCAAAACAGAAACTTAAATCATCCGTTTAACTTTACGTTATATTCACCGCAAATAAAACTGTAGCACCACCGTAGAACGTCCCATATTGAAGATACATTGCGAAAACTCTGCGCGCACTACACACATAAAGGCGATATTAGTTCTGAAATTCGCGCCAACTTCACCTATTTTATTGTATATTGTTTCAGCTTCAGCAGGCAATAAATCGTAATACGAGGTATTGTTTGCAATACTTTTTTTATATATATTTAACAAACACAGATTTAAACTTAGGGGACATGAGAATGTAACCAGATGAATGAATAGGAATTAGAGAGGACAAGAAGTGTGTGCAGGGCAGCAGTCGAACACATGTGTGAAAGAAGTTGGAGTACCTGAGAAAACACGTTGCCTGCAGCAATATACACTACGCTTGTAACACAAGAAAGCGTACTTGTGGTTTCTTGTATTGACGGTTAAGTAGAACAGTTTAACTGACACAGAGGAATAGCTTATAAGTAGGGCCACGATATTGTTGCGAAAATATTTTTGCCCCATTTTGTTCCAGTGTCTTAAGTGCACATCGGTATAGTTTTGCTTCATGGTTATTAGCAGTGTGTCTTTGTTAATACACGTCGCTCATTTGACTGCACCAGTCAGAGTAGGATTATTGTGACTTCGTACGTCTGTAATTTGCCAAGGTAAGGGAGAGTAAAATCACCCAATCACAGACGACGTAGCAGAGCTGCACATGTGCACGTATGGAACTAGAGTCAGTGATTTTTGGTGAAAAGAATTCTGCATAAATTTGTTCCGATGCCTTCGTGCACACATTTTTCTCTGCTTCATGGTCAGTGATTGGTAGAGGTACGTACATTTCGCAGATACATCACAGGTCGGGTTGAACGCCAATTATGTATACTTCATTGTCATGTCTGTGACTCGCTGGCGGCTGTCACGAAACGCGTTTGACTACTGCAAGCCAGGAGTAAATAAGGAAATAATGCGAAGTGCTATCGCTTGCTACCTGCTTGTATGGTTATAAGCCAATATATAATCGATTGTGGCCAGTGCGTGTATAGGACTGACAAGTCTAGGCCGCTGCCAGGTGAATCCGCGAAATTGACGTACCTCTAGTGATTGGAAGTTTTTAACTTTTTGGCGTCTCGGGGTCCTACCTGCAAATTACGGGCATGTTATGTCGCTGTAACATTTCCCTGGTTGGTGCAGTCAAATGAGACACGCCTATTTCTAATTATATTCTATCAATAGCTACGAAGCAGTGTTGCGGGTGTGCACGTCAGGCAGTGAAACAAGTTGTTGCAGAATTATTTTCACCAAAAATCACTGGCTCTACACACAACGCATTGAAACCAAAATGTTGCAAAAGTATTTGTGCCATAAAATCGTGGCTTTATTTATTAGTAACAAAGCTTTTAATTGGGATTTGGTTTTAACTATAATAAACTATATAAATGTAGACATATTTTAAAATAGCAAACTGTATGATTGGCTGTAGAGGGTGGAAGCTAAATCATAGACAATAGTTTAAAATCTGCTACACCTACATGATCTACAGGGCGATATTTCAGGAAAACAAAAATCTCATATTCTGGCGAAAAAAAAATGTTGAGGAAACTTATATGCGACGTTATCGTTAAGATCAGAATAATAAAATTTGTTTCGCCTCGTGAGTATAAGAAGTTATGGCCTCGCGGGATGGAATTTTATCGCTTGAACAGCTTGTCCTCAAGGAATTCAATTCGACAAACACTTAAAATGTCTGCAGCTGAATTTTACGTCGACGGGAAATTCTAATGGCTGTACCGGCCGGGTGCGCATACCATGAGATATTTCCCCAAATGTTAGTCCTGCTTCGTCGCCCAACCCCCACATTAATATTTTTTTCTCTCTTTTTCATTTTTCCACCAGTCCTAAGGGTAGATTTCGTGCCCCGAACGCGCGACGAGACGAAATTTATTTCCCCCGGCGTTATGGCCGACATGGAATGTTTCATTACGTGAACAATTGCATTTCATTTGGGTGTTTGAACAATATAACAAAGAGCCATCTACAAGTGGCGAGGGGGAGGGGCGCAAACGAATTGTAGCACAGTTTGAAATTTATTTTCGAAACAATTCTTCACCAGTTTTATACCAACGCCCACGCGTGCTTGATTAACAGTCGTTAAAGTTACTGAGGGTTTCAAGTTTGTTCCGTCTGTCTGTTCGTTTTCTGTTAACCATATTTTCTAACAGCATCGCAGTATGTCAGATTTACAACATCGCAAGAACTACGTGTCAATCATTGCGAATTTACGTATGGGACAGCGATTATACTTTTTTTTTTTTGTTTCATAAAGTATGTAAAGAGGTATTTGACGAAAGCGTGTCAAAATATTTTTCCTCAGTCATTAAAATAAGATCGTAACACACTTCAATCCAAATTAAAATTAACTTTATGAGCCAAACAGGACTATGTGTGGTATAATCTACCAGCAACGTACACTCACATATACATACATACATACATACATACATACATACATACATACATACATACATACATACATACAAACATACATACATGAATGCATACATACATACATACAAACATACATACATGAATGCATACATACACACACACAGCTATACATCCGAAAATAGAAACTCACATGCGTCCATTTGTATAGGATGTATACATGTACGTAGGGCTTATGTGTCTCATTCGGGTGTATACATGCACATGTGTTTTTCCTGCATGTGTGTGACGGAGATGCCACACCTAGTCTTGTTTAGGTCAGAATTAAGTGTGTTATTTATGTCCGAAGACTTTATATATATATATATATATATATATATATATATATATATATATATATACAAACTCTTCATAGACCTATTTACCTTTTGCATACATACTTTCTTCATATATGTATATATATATGTATATAAATAAATAAATATATATATATATATATACACGTATATGCACGTAGTTATGAGTAGAGAGGGCAAAATTCGCTGAGTCAATGACCTGCATGTTAGAATCCACTCTCCTATGCATTCTCAAGCCTCGTCTATTCGCCCATTCTCTGCTGTTCCACACAGTAAGAGGTAGTGGACAAATTGTCGGGGCTTGAATATGCATAGGAGAATTGATTCTAACATGCAGGTCGTTGAATCCACGAAATTTCCCACCCTTAGTTATACTCCATTTCATATAAGTTTGGATACTGACAGCAACTTACGGGCAATAATTTGTGATAATTTGTTATTTGTGTCACTACACAAGACAAACTTTGCAGTACAAATGCTGAAATGGACATCTCAGGTTAATTTTAGAGCTAAAAACGTCTTGCATTGTGCAACAAATCACAAAATACTTAAAAATTACTGCCCAAAAGTTGCTGTCAAAATTATCCAAACCTACATGATATAAATTATGGAAGTAACTGAAAACGTAAAACCCTACGGTTAAAGATTAACATAAATTTTAGTCCTAACTTTATATAAATTATTTGGTTAAATTTTAAAGGTTACTTTACCAAAATTACTCATGTGTTTAGACGTTACATACTACCGTCTCGGAGCTAAGGAAATATATTCTCGGATTTGTTTATTATTTTTAACACTTTTAAGTTCAACGAAAATACTTTGCGGCCGTTAATGCAATAAGAAACTTATTTAGTGAAAAATTTTACTGTACTGTCTACGTACTGTATCGCTTTGTCACGATGCATAGTTAAACACTAAATCCGAATCATAAAATATTCTCTGATTCTTATCTATTATGTGAGGGAACAGTTTTAACTAATAATTTCAAATGTCTTTAATTATCTTACATAAGTTACTAAAATTGTTAACATATGCACGATACTCTTTCTTTACTTTGCTTAAGAGAACTGACGAGAAAGCATTAATGTTATTTACCTGTATTGCTCAATTATTAAGTACTAGCTGCTAATGTACGCCTACATGTAAACTATTTTAATTCATTAATTGATTTAACATTTCAGAATGTAAGTAAACATGAGGACAGGTGGTGGGTAGGTGTCTTATGCAAAGTTGAAATTTTATACATTTAATAGATGACTTGATTCCTCTCAAACCCATTAAATTTGGCGTTCACACACACATAATTTTTCTACCGTTAGAATGAATAGCTTACCAAATCTCTATAAATTATTTATTTCCGTCATTCTATGCAAATTTGTTTGCTATGAAGTACACCGTATAGATTATTGTTATTCTTGATTCATAAAGGATGACTACCGCTTAATTATTCGCTTTGGGCGCCGAATCTGGATGTGAATTTTGAACTCTCCATACACAAATTTCATATAGCCTTCTATAAATTCCTCTGCCAATACGTAGCGATGAGACAACCAAATATAATAACGTTTTCTGAAACATAAGTCTGCTCCTTAACTATTGTTTATATTCAGCTTGGCAACAAGATTTTCTCCAGTGTGCAGTCAAAAAAATTTTTTCCCCGCAGTTGAATGTTGTGATGCAGAAAGAGACCGTACCACAAAAAAATGTTTATATTTTCATTTTAAAAGACCCTACTTCTGTTTGACTTTGTTTGCTTAGCTGCCGAAGTTTTAATGTATAAGAATTTAGAAGCTTGTTTTTGTCTCCTTTGTGGCTTGAATACTTTCTGCAAACACCTTTCAATGTATTGCGATTCTAAACCTAGTACGTTACACTCTACGCTGACGTTTAAGCTACAAGTTGAGAGTTGCATTATGCACTCTAAAATTTTTTTGTAAAATTTACAAGGATATTCTTTGTACTTTTACAAGTCGTTGTAAAATCATTAGTTTATGAAGTTACAAAGGTAAACCTTGTAATAATACAAAGGAATTCTTTGTACCTTTACCGATAGTTCCTGCACTGTAAATTATTTGATAAAATATGACAAGGCACTTATTCGTAGTTGTACAAACGTTTGTAAATATTGAAAATATTCCTTGTAATATTTTTAGTTCATAACGTTTAAAGGATTTTGTTTGCAAAAAAAAACTTAGAAAAAAAACATGTAGCCTACAAAAATTGTAAGTTCGCCGGAAATTACTTATGCGAAGATCACAACCTGTGAAAAGTATTTTTCTGGAATAAAGTGAATAATTATATTAATTGCGTTCTTTAAATGGAGAATTATTACTGAATTTTACATTGAATATATACAAATAAATAGAGAGTAAGCGATACTCAAGTCACAGTGGTCTAAGGGTAAGATGCGTAGATTCTAAGTATGGGAAGAGTGGTTCGAGGCTTAGCACCTCCCGTGGAGTTTTTCTTTATTTTTTTAAAATAATCTCTTGTATACGTCCTGTATTCAAAATTTATTTGAAAAATAAATTCAGTGCTATTTATGAAGTACAATGAACATTTAAATTTATGTTTTCCTTATTGAAAGTACAGCTACAAGGCTAGTCATTGTAATTTTACAAACATATACTTTGTATTTTATTACAAGGATAACCATTGTAGTTTTACAAGGAATTTCTTTGGAAACTGGATAGGCTTTTCTTTGTAAAAGTACAAAAATTTTTTACAGTGTGCTCTTAAGAAGCATTACTGAACGAAGATAATTTACTTATTCAAAACATTTATGTAAGCTTATATTTGCAAACTATACCACTGTCTGTAACTTCATAATCGTCACTTGATCTGCATCTTAGCAATTTTTCCGAAACGCTATTCCCAGAATTCACTCCTGCCTGATTATAATAAAACACAAATGAAAATTCTGTTTAACAAACAATATATACTGCGTCATATCACAGGTTAGTTTTGTGACTAAATTTTGTTGCACGTTTCGTTTCGATACCAATATGTCAAAGATGTTTGTAAATGTTTCTTCAAGTATATTTCTTCAGTCTATTTGCACTTTGCTGATGTACTGTGGCCTTGAGATTTCGCCGAAAATAAATTTTATATTAAGCAGTATGCTGACCCTTTCTATAGTGTTACTTTCACAATTAGGACAATTAATATGGTGTAAGGAATATTGCATTGCTGATCTAACAATTTATGTAACGTATATTAATACGATGTTATAAGGCAATATTGTCAAGTTTACAATTCCAGAATACCAGTAATACATGTTTTAGATTATTCTGTTCGCGTAAATAATCACACACTCATTAGTAGAATAAGGTTTTGTCTGCAATAGCTTGTTTTATAATACACAAATAGGAAAATTTTCTGCGTTCGGAATCAAGCTAACATAGAATTTAAGGGTTGAATTAAAAATATTTAGCAACAAGCAAGACCGTTTAAGCACATTTAAACAAGAAAACGTGTTTTAAAGCAAATCATATAGGAACTGCAACTAAGATTAATTCAGAAATTTTCTTATGGTTCACTCAACGTTACCCTTCATTCAGCGCACATCACAATTCTTTTTTTACCACCAGGTTCCGGAAAAAGTTACCAGGCCAGCATTCACCTTCCATTATTCACCTGCCTATACTAAATGTGGAACATGCGACATGCCATCATTACTTATTGAACCAAATTGGTTCCTCGGACGGGGAGGGAGGCATCTGAAGGCTGGGGAAGACGCGCTGGAAGAGCCCTATAAGGAAAGTTAATAAAGAAGACGATTACGCAACCTTCCGTGTCCGATAACGTGCACGGAGGGAGACGCAAAACTTATAATTGAAATAACTGGCCATTGTGTAACAGTCGCTAAAGATGAGGGACGGAGGGTTGGGGAAATTGCCAACTATAAATGTGTCAATTAAACTCTCTATTTATCGCAGTAACAAAAGCCTATTTTAGAATATTATTTCTATCGCCCTATTTCTCTCTTTTTCTTACACTCATTCGATGAAGCCTTAGCTATCCTTGTTTGAAGTTTCGTAACAGAACTGGAATTAGCCACAAAATAATGATGGATAACAGTTAGGCATAGTCGGGTTTTGTTTTGTTGCCAACGAGATCATAAGAGATGAAATAATTAGTTCTCGCTGTCACATACAGGACTGGTCATAAACTGACGTGATTTTACCTTTTCCGTTGCATTTGTATAATCGTAACGTCAATTCACATTATGTAACTGTACATACAACAGCTGTAAACCACATAAGTTATACAATTAAAACTCTGCTGCACCACACCGTTATTCAAAGTATAGGGAACAGATATGTGAAAGTTCATTACGTCAAAACATGGCAGAATGTTTACAAAGTGTGACATATTTTTCAATATGTATTCGTTTTAAAAATTACTTTATAACCTCATGCAAAGATCTCTTTTTTTTTTTTTTTTTAGTGAACAAAATGTATTTATTCACGTTTAACACTAAGGAATAAAATGGCACATGGTATTATTCCACCAAAAGACCTAATGGGTTTCTCCTTAACCCATTTACACACATGTACGATGTACATATATGGGTGCGTATGTATGTGACAAACGTTACAAAGTGATTTTTTACGATAAAAATGTAGAAAGTTACCGGACGTTTACTATATAAACCGAATACTAAGGGAGATATAAGGCCAACTGATCATTAGGTTTAATGTACACCACTGAATTTGTGATTCACAATATTTGAATTGTATTCTTGCAAGACATTGGAAACTAACTGAAAATAAATCTGTTTTTCTTGAAGTAACTGGAAAATGAAACATATATCACCTCCGTAAATAAGATAAATATGTGATGTAATTTTCATGTTACCGCCTTGTAGCTTGAGCGTTAGTTATTTGGTTACTTTAGTAGTAATACCCGCTATTAAATTATTTTTTGTTGACATTTTCATGATAATTCAACACGTGCGTAGTGATGCCTGCAAGGTAGGCAACATATTAAACATGTACTCATACAAAGACACCGACGACGCTAGGGAAAATATGAACAAAATGAGCAGCAGTGCCTAACACGTGTATAACAACGACAAGGGACAGAGGAAGCGTGTGTAAACATAACTACTTGTACAAACTGTTTCACGCCACTATTTGGCTCGTTAATTAACAGTAAATTAGAAAATAGAAAACGAATAAAAGATAAATGCTTGCCATGAGCCTAAGTGTTCTAGAACGTTGTCAATTTTTAACACGCATACGACGTTGCAGGCTAGGAAAGTAAATTATCAGAGACGGCAGAGTTACGAGGAATGTGTACCGGTGTCAAATTTCCGTGCTTGACGCGTTGGAACAGCGAAGCAATAAGAGCCAGAGTGCCACGCTCGACGAGAAGTATGTCGCCTCTATTCGCAGCTCGCCAAACAGGCATGTAATTTTTTCGTTGTAGTCTATTTCCTATTTGACTTCAAGCTGTGGCCTTATATTTTAATTTTTGGATAGTACGTAGTTAAGTTCAACGTGTACTTCTAGTTTTGTGTTTTTTAATTCAGAAAGCATTTTCGGAAATACAGCTGTCAAAAGCTGGTTTAAACCATTTTAAAGGGCTCGAAAATAGTGCTTATAACAAGCGTGCTGAATTTTTAAAATTACAGAACCGTAGTTTCAAGTGTGTGTTATTTTCGTAGGTAAATGTAATAGTAAAAATTTAAGCGGTTTCGTGCGAAAAAGAATACGCGTGACACGCTGCAACGCCGTCCATGCGTCAGGCGATGACTACCTGCGCTTCAAGTGCATTGCAGCCAGTTACGGCTAGCCTTTTTTTTTACGAAACTATTCAACGCATATTACATTTGTATATCTACAAAAAGAACACACACTTCAAACTATGTCGCTATAGTTTTAAAAACTCGACCAGTTTATTAGAAACATCATTTTCGCGCCCGTAAAAATGACCGAACATGACTGCCGTATCTGGAAAAATAACAAACGGATTCGAATAACACTACAACTATAGAAACAAGCGTTAGCCTTTGAACTATGCTGCCCGCAAATAAAATAATGTGGTCATCGCTTGAAGTCCCATAGGAAAAAAGGCAATAGTAAAGCACTCCACACCAGCTGAGTGGCTTGCGCGGAGAGGCGATGATGCATTACATACGTCGATCAACGACGCTTCTACCGCCCCTACCTCACACGCACAAACGCAGATGGAAACTTTGAAACGTGTAACACGTAATAAACAAGAGATTGTACAACCATATGTAACGGTATAGTCGTAAAATGTTAACTTCCCTATAAATTACTTTTCTAATGCTGTACTTGCTTTTTTGGATCGTCTACTTTGATAGGATTGCAAAGGCTTCACCCTACACTTCACTTGAATAAATGAAAAGGGGGGGGGGCCCTTCCCCCAATCAAGTATACGTGATTTATTTTCTTATAATAGAAATTGAGCTTATTATTTTTCTTATTTATTTAAGCAATATTGTAAAGCAAAACATATCTCAATATCTCAACTGGTTGGGTAGATATCATGGATGAATGAAAACTAATTTTGCGCTTTTTCAACATCACGTGTTAAAATTTTGTACAAGTATCCAATTGTTGTGAAAATCACAATAACCCATTGAGTTAAAGTGTAATCGACGATTAAAATAAAACTTTTTTCATTTCTTCACAGCTCTTAAGCCCAGTACACACTGCCCATAATTTAGTAGAGAATTCAGTACCTAATACAGTGCAAGTAGCACTGTGACAGTGTGTACCGCAACTACGCTGGTTCCAGACAGAATTCCATACCTAATTTCACAGATAGAGCCCGTCCTATATTTCGTCGTAGTGTATGTTCAAACGCATTCGAAAAGCACATTTTCAGCGACCGCGCATGTGAAGTACGCAAGTAGAGTTGCCAACATGCTTTGAATAAAAACAAAATTCTGGTTTCCTACTGAACAAACGACCGTCGGATTTTACAAAACCGAAATAATACAATTTTTTTTACTTATTTGACAGTTATACGTGTATCTTGTACTGCGAATTAGTTTTCGGGAAATTTACAGTTACACTTTATAGAATATAGCAACCAACACCACGAATATATTTTTCTTCTTTACGCACCGAAACACGTTAGTAAACAAAGCTAGTGTGTATGAAACACAGAAGATTTGCTATACAATTCTGGTATAAAATCGCAATCAAAATTTATGAAGAGAATAAAGTAATTAATTGAGTAGAGAATTAAGGATAGCGTGTACCGGAGTTCGGATGTATAAAACTTCTGAAATCTCTTAACGGGCATTAATGTAATCCTCGACGAATGTTAAACATGTCAGGTAAATGTACTTTACAGAGCTCGCTAGAATATCCGGCTTCCAGAACGCGCCCCTGCTATGCCTATCAGCAATTGAGTGATCATGTTCGTGGAAGCATATCCTTCACGTGTGGTGTTGCAGGGGGCAGGGAGGGTGGGAGTTTCTGTTACCCATAGCTTGATTGCCGGAACAAGATACTGGATACATCCTCCTGGGAGGGCATGTTCGGCTTACGACCCGCAGTACTCACGTCCCATGGCCACACGAAACCAGGTCGGCCTGTTGTAGACTCTATCCGCGGTAGCGAGAGAACCAAGCACTCTTCGTATGTAGTTCAGCTAAAAGTTTCAGTTTAGAATTGAGGAGCTGGCTAGAATAAAGGCTTTCGTATGCATTGTGAGATGATGACAGGTAAATGTTTTGGAGAAGTTAGCTTTTTTTTTTTAAATTCACATTTCTCTAACATTATTTTCTCTTAATACAAATAAGAATTACATATTTACATTACACAAATTAATAGTAATTACTATAAACCCAGTTAAAGATAAAACAGAAATTATTAATAGCATAATGGTACCAGTTCAGGTCAAGACAAAAATGCATAACTTGGTGAAGAATTTAGATATCACTACAAATAAAATTGTAGGTGTCTTCTATGGACGCAATCGAACCAGATAAGTTGATTGAAGAAAGCCCTTGCTTACTAAAGTGTTTTTTCAAGTCAACTTCTCAATTGTAGGTTTCTAAAAGCCAATTTGCAAAAATCAAATAACAGCTATCATAGACAATAGTTTTTGCCAACTTTCCGAGCAAAAACTTTTTCTCGAGTAACGTATTTCTGAAGAACAATCTCTGAAACTGAAATACCCTACATTTAATTGCGACGCAAGAGATCACGCTTGACAAATGCATCATTTTGGATCAATGTTTGCTCATAAAGTTTGGAAAGTATAATTATCAAGTATCGATGTTTTGTAATTTTTCTCTATTGACTTTCTAAAAGTGTATATCTCTGTTGAAGTATTCAGCACTTATTTATCCACCACGCCCTCTTAAGTGTGTTCAAGTACGATAGTATCGTAATTTTATATTTTTATCAAATATTGTTAGTTTTGTTGATTATACCTGTGAGTACATTTTACTCTTGCAAAACAATTTTAGCTCACATAGTTTTCTTATAACGGGGTGTCAATGTCAAAATTTACTTGTTACACTGCCATACAAATAGTGAAAACCAACTGACCTGCTTAAACAAAATAATTCACTGTAAACTTGCATCCCATGAGCTATGCAATAAAACATTTAAAAACCCACAACGTAATATTTTGAATTTAAAAAATCGCAAAATTACAGAAAAAAGTTGCGAATTCAGAAATTTTTTTAAACTACAAAAACATTTCGCGGAATTTTTGCAAAACATTTATTATGTAGCCCATTGTATGTTATTTCACTGTGAATTATTTCACGTACGTCAGTCAATTGATTTTCACTATTCGCATGGCAGCACGACGTGAACATTTTAACTTTGACGCACCGTTATGAGAAAACAACGACAGCTAAAATTGTTTCATAAGAGGAAACTGCACTCACAAGTATCGTCTACAAAACAAATACTGTCATATAAATATAAATTATGACTTTATCGCACTTGAACACCCTTAATAAGCGACCCTACATACATAAGATCTGAGCATCGGCCGACGGACTTACAAACTGAACGAAAGCTGGCTGTATTCTTGTCTGAGAAGGCACACTGAGGGTAGAAACCAAGGGGTGACATTGAGCAACGGTGAGTGTAGGAGACAAAAAGGAACAGAAAATGGGAACACACGTTTCGCTCTTAGCTGTCTTTCTCACAGAAAAAAAAAGTCACTGAACAGTTTTGATTCAGATACGTATTCACAAAGAACGCATATGAGTAACTATGGTAAAATTATTTCTTTAATAGAAGAATATTTATTTCAAATTAATTGCACTACGTTGCAGTATTTCGCCGAAATCCCATTTTTCTTATAATCGTACAGATATTGCAGTATCAAAACTTCGACTGTAGAAACAGAGATACGGTGCTTGTCTTTGCTACAAAAAATCTGTACTGTCGTGGATACATTATTCTTTGAGAAATTATAATAAAGAAATTATCCTGAAATGGTGCCAATTTATTAAAACCTTATGTACTTACACTGAATTCTTCCCAACTGTTTTCGCTCTTTCATGTGGCTATGTCCGGTCATGTAAGCCACTTTTCCTTAAACAAGCCTTAACTTACCTAACCTAATGTAAAATATTTTAGACCAGCTCAACCTGGATAGACTTAACTACCTAATTCAACCTAACATAACGTAACACACCTTTACATTAACCTAACCTATATGTGTAGAAGATAGGTTGCCAGGGGATGCAAGGTGGACCTGAATATGAAAATATCCTAAGAGATTTCATAATGCATAGTCATTACGTCAGTAGAATAAGATTATCTCAAACAGCAATGCCATGCCGTAAATGTTTGATATTAATGAGCACACCAAAATTATTGTTGTGTTACAGTATTATGTCTTATGTGATTGGGATCTTTTTAAATAAAATTTCCAACAATTTTCCAAATTTGCTTTAACCTTTTTTGTTAAATACGATGCATTTTGATATCAGAAGATTTATTATATATGATGTAGTCTGATCCACCTAAAACCAATTCCTTAAAATAACGAAAGCAATCAGTACCTGAATAAGAGTTTTAATTGTATAAAGGTGGTAGGTGACTGAAAACAATCCTTTACATATAAGAGTGGGTGAAGAGATTTGGGTCACCGCTTAACATCGAGGTGGGGGGTGACATGACGTGAGTATGATGCAGCACCGGAATGAATGGGCGGAGGAAACGGGATATCCCCGAGAAAACCCGCCCACCAGCGACATGGTCTGGCACGATTCCCGCATGCGAAGATCCAGGGATCGACCCCACCGGAAATCGAACCCTGATCGCCTTGACGGGGGCGAGAGGTTTGACCCCTAGGCCACCGCGACCCTTAATTATAAGATTTTACCTTTCAAAGAGACATATTTATGTTAAGTTAGTTTCGTCGAATAATGAATAGCTTATTTCCCTAGAAATATACTTCATTTTCGTAAAACGTTTTTAAAAAATGTATTTGATACACGGAAGTAAAGTGAAGAAACACAGAGGTGTTTAGCGCTGAATAATGGTAGTAATAATAATAACTTATGCAGAGCGTACTTGTTTACCAGCTGGCCAACAGCAATGTCCGCCACGTATCCCACTTAGGAAAGACCAGAGGGTCGACTGCGTCGAGAATCTAAACCAGAATCGCCTAGGTTGGAGGCGACAACCGCGTCATTCGGAGCTGGGTGTTAGTAGATGAGTATTGAACAGCACCGGAGTGAAGGAGTGGACAAACGATAGACATCCAAGAAAACGGCCCAACCACGGCCATAGAAGAACAGGTCTGGACGGACACTCGCCTGGATATTTGACCCCCTTGTTGTTTGGCTGTAGTTCACCAAGTTACCGAGAATATTGTGTTTTATTGGCGCTGATGTTACGGCGGTCGGACTAAACTCCACCCACTTCCTTTCCGCTAAGATAAACAATTTATCAAAACGTATTTTTTATCAATTTATGAAATACTTTCTTCGCTCACAAATTTAAGAAAAGGCTCCAGCAATCTTTATATTCTTTATAAATTTAACAATGGAAAAAGTGGACAGAGTTTGAGTCCGACCGCCCGGAAAACAGCGCCAAAAACTACGACACTCTCGGTAACTTGACGAACTGCAGTCAAACAACAAGGGGGTCAAGCAAAATACATTGTTAGATAGGCGAGTGTCCAGACTTGTTCTTCTACGACCGTGGCCCCAACTAAAGGATATTGTTTGCAACGCTTCTGACATGTGAAAATTCATGTATGACAATCGAAACTATGCAGTAAAAAATTGTTTGTTCTTAGGCGAAAATTTCTTTACAGATTATTTTCCAAAAAGGTTATTTACAAATGTATTATACATTTTACAGGAAATTCTTGTAAGTATACAAATTAGTATTTTTTTACAAATAATAACTGTGTACCCTAACAGCACGGCAACGTTGCCTGCACGTTGTCTGCACGTTATACTGTAACATTGTAACGTTGTTACAACGTGCTGTGATGTGTCAGAAATGTGCAGAATAGGTGCAGGCAATCAATGCGCCAATGTCTCGTGCTGGCAACGTGCAGTTTGTGACGTGCAGGCAACGTCACAAACTGCACGTTGCCAGCACATTAATATCCCACATCCAGCACGTTGCTACAACGTACTGTGATGTGCCAGAAATGTGCAGAATAGGTGCCGGCAAAGTGGCAACATGCCAACGTCTCGTGCAGGCAACGTCACATTGCAACGTTGCCCGCACATCGCCAGCACGTTATTTCAAAACTTCTAGATTCATTTTTTTATCTTCCGTACACCTTTAAGCAAAGTGCAAATATTTACATCATCACTTAATGTCACAATGATGACGAAATGTAAGTACGAAAAATTACAATTGTTTGTATGATATTGATCATTTCGATGCACAATCACTGATATGAAAATTATTCCACTATTAATGGTACTTAAATAAAATGCTTACCATCCATATCATAATTAAGTGAATACTAAATAGTTTTACAATGTTAAATGTTGTTTCCCAATTTTTAAGATTTTGAAAATATAGTAAATGGGATACCACACTAGCTCATGTAAAACACAGAATTTTTGGATTGTTTGTACATGTGAATATATAACAATAGCCGTTATTCATGAATGGCATCTGTTGGTTAGAAATGAAACTAACTGGTATGGTGGGGAAAGTCACAACTGTAACATTTCTGGCACGTGCAGGCAACACGCTGCGAGGTCCCATCAGCAACGTTGCCCATGTAACGTTTCTGGCACGTGCAGGCAACATGCTGCTAGGTTTCCTCGGCAACGTTGCTAATGAAACATTTCTGGCACGTGCATGCAACGTGCTGCTAGGTTGCCTCGGCAACGTTGCTACTAAAACATTTCTGGTACGTGCAGGCAACGTGCTGCTAGGTTTCCTCGGCAACGTTGCTAATGAAACATTTCTGGCACGTGCATGCAACGTGCTGCTAGGTCGCCTCGGCAATATTGCAATTGTAACATTTCTGGCACGTGCAGGCAACGTGCTACTAGGTTTCCTCGGCAACGTTGCTACTGAAACATTTCTGGCACGTGTAGGCAACGTGCTGCTAGGTCGTCTCGGCAACGTTGCAATTGTAACAATTCTGGCACGTGCGGGCAACGGACTGCTAGGTTTCGTCGGCAACGTTGCTACTGAAACATTTCTGGCACGTGCAGGCAACATGCTGCTAGGTTGCCTCGGCAACGTTGCAGTTGTAACATTTGTGGCACATGTAGGCAACATGTTAATACAGTCTGTGACGAACTTAGCACATTGTAACGTTGTAGCACTGTTTCCAGCACCACCTATGCTGTTAGGGTAGTTACTAATAAATTATCATACATTTTACAATTGTTTGTAGTGTGACAAAGTTATTTTTTGGCAAATAGTTTTAATGGGATTTCTTGTAAAAAAAATTTTTTTGGTACATGTGACAGGCCGTCGAAGATTATTTTCTTTCACATCACTCTGCTCATAAAGATTCGCGAAAAAAAATGTTTTGTAGCTGTTACAAAATAATTTATGGTTATTTACCCTGCAAAATTAATTTTGTTGTCTCCACTACAATATTGTGGCCACCACAAAATTATCTTATGGGTTCTACAAAATAATTTTTCAGGGAATACTTCCTACAAAATTGTTCTTTCAGTGTATGTCCCACTTGTCTCCACAGGCATGTGGAAAATTTTGACAAATTTTAATGGCCTGAGACGTTCTTGCTGTAGTGCCTAGACATAAGTTACTAACTTTTAATTTTTAATCACGAAGTTTTTGTTGTGTAAATCGCTTTGATGGGAGGCAAACGTCAAAACCGCTTTTCCAACCGCGATTTTACTTATATAACACATAAACTCGTTATTTTTGTACTTAGAAACATATGCCTGTCATACTTCTGATATTTAATTTCATCGTACGCACAGTAAGTAAACAAATAATAAAGTAAACACAAAAAAAATAGGTACTTTCAGTGTTCTCAAATATTTAAGACTAATGTTAGTCAATTGTTTAAGCTTTATTCTTTAAGACATTTCCTGTATAAATTATGTTTTATTATTTAACTACAAATTTACTTCTATGAAAGGCCGAGATAAATGTAAAACCATGAAATTTCACTTTGCCCTGTCTAGTGATTTGCACTAAAGATAATATTTATAGGATGATCAGTAAATATATTTTATTTGTAGCATGTTTGGAAATAATAGTATGTCTGTCCAGTCCTTAAGATTGTTCAAGTGGGGAAAAAACATAATTTTATATTTGTATGAAATAGTGTTAGTTTTCTACACATTACTTGAGAGTACATATACCTCTAACGGA
>PNEQ01098182.1:22316-35165 GCA_003012365.1 Medauroidea extradentata
TTTTTTTGGTACTTTTAGAAATTTATTTTAAGCACAGAAATATTTTATAATGTGTTTGTATATGCTTCAAGCCGTAGACGGTGATGTGTAGTTTTGATGAGATTTTTTCCATTTCATTATATTTACTGGTTTTCAAGTTTTGTATGAAGTAAAAATATGCAAATTTTGACTTTGAAGTGACATTACGGGAAAACTAGATTAGCTAATTTTTTTCCGTTAGATGTTAATGTTCTCTGACGTAATGTCTACAAAACTAACACTATTTTATACAAATATAAAATTATGAATTTTTCCCCCCTTGAACGCCCTTAACGTTCCATTTTGTCAAAATTTAGTTTTCAAAACATTTTACCTTATTACACTGGCTAATAGTAAATAATGCTTACTTAGTTTAGAAAACAATAACTATGGCATATTGAACAGTTTTATGCGGGCAAACATGTCCAATTATGACATCTAAATTAAATATTGACTTTCGTCTTGATTGTTATGGAGCAATGCCACGCAGCCAAAAGAATAACAAAAGTATTTTATAAGCATTACCACTCTAATTTTTATTTAATTTGTCCAAAAACAATACGATGTCATTTTCTTAGCGATAGGATACCTCAAATAATAACGTACTCGTGGAAAACTCTTTGTTTCTCAGTTTTTCTCATACATATTACTAATTACAACTAAACTATTAAACTTACTACTATTTACGAAATTTTACGTTGTTTAACTCTTAAATCGGGTTATAATATCATCTGCACACAGACTAAAGACATTCAGGCATAGCATAATGCCGGGCAAGATACACTTTATTGACTTAAAATCATGTAAAATATTTTTCTCATTACTAGTTTAAAATCTTCAACTGCTGCTGTTCGGAATTAAACCTTGTGGCAAACGCACCCGAATGGACTTCCACTGTTCAGATGAGCTTGCAATATGTATTAAATAAAAGCGACTCATACACATGCGTGATTACACGTGAAATGCGGGGACATTGCACGAATATTGTAGTCTATATAACTGTTCACGTATAGAGAAAATTATGGTTCAAATTTTTATCATCTGTGAAAACCTAGATTTTCTCCAGAACATCTAGATATCTTGTAGCACCCGTAGAATGCTGTTATGGATGAAATTGCAGTGGGGTTCTCAACGTGTATACGTTGCGCAACAGACTCGTGCAAAATCACATTAGCGAAAGATTATAGGTCTCCAAGTAGGCCGGTAGATCCAAGGCAAGGGAATTTAATAGCCACGCGGACCATTATTAGATATCTTCTTTGAGATCTTAATGCCCTCGCGAAATTGAAATAGCTCAGTTATAGAATTCGCCCTTTCCTTGTTGCCGCTAAAAACGGCATGTTCCCTTGCAGTTCCGGGGTTCTTTAAAATTGTTTTTAGGGCAAATTTGCGTGTCGGCTGGACGTTTAGAGGACGATGATAGAATTGGGCGTTATTAAAATGCAGCACAAATTCTGACAGAGAGACTAGATAAAATTAAAACCCTACGAGATAATTTAATGTTACACTTAAAAAAGACATATATATCAGAATAATTTTCTGGGTGTATGTGACGTAGTTTGATATTGATACACATGTTAATTTTTTTCTCCACAGAATGGTAGTAATCGTACTTATGAAAATAATATATATATATTTCTGGGACTAATACTTTTACATAAAACTAGTTATGCGTTTGTTTCGGGTCCCCCTCCCCGGTGAATTCCAATGAAAAAAAATTGACCTTTCATGCAAGTTGAGAAATGAGTTTATGAACTGATTTGCTGTACAAATTAATTTTGAAACTGTGTAAATGTATTCTGTTTTAAAACCTTAGTTTAGATACTAATAGTAGATTATTTAGTTTAATAATGCTTATCTCAAAGAAACTTATTTATTTAATTACGAAATGAGTTATAGTCAGCAATACAAGTATGGATTTTTTTTCACTTTACTCTTCGCGGAATCTTGAGGTGCAACTTGATAATTGACACATGTTTATATAATTTAATTACAGAATTGTTAAAGTTTATATTTATACACAAAATGCAACTTTCTTAGCACTATGTAGATATTTTGTATATCAGTGTTATTTACTGCATTTGTATGCATCGCTGTTACACAGAGCAAAAAAAATTTTAGGACAAATGTACCGGTATACAATATTATTTTTTTCTCCTTCACAGGTTATTAATAGTTCAATACTTGATTGAAATGTGATATACCAAAGCAGCATGTGAATTTATACAGAAAAAAAAATTGCGAAAATTACTGTCGACCTAGCTCGCAAGTTTCGTTTCATCTTGCAATGTCTTCTTAGCGCACAGAAGTACTTTACTTCCCAGCTGCGTCAAATGAGAAAATTTGAGGGAAAGAAAAAAAAATTAATTTTCTTTTTTAAACGCGCAAGTATGACAAAATGAATTAGTTACTTTCCTTTTACGTCCTCCATCTCTACCCTTCTTTTTGCTTCATTTCCCTTCTGTATATTCGCCGTCGGTTGTTTCCGCGACTTCTTCTTCGCCGGCCCAAAGCCTTCTTCCGAGATAAGTTCCGAGCTTCGAGGGGGTGAGGAATTTTCAGAGTCGCTAGATAGGAGGAAATGCGGTTGGGGAGGGGGCGGAATTCTTTTTTAAAACCGGGCGAGTGAGTCCAAAGAAGTCAATAATTGGCTCGTGTGCTGAAACCTCCCTTGCAGCCAGGGGTCGCTTTCCATCTTTATTCGTTCCGCCAAGGAATAATATCTCTCGAGGAGCCCGTGGTGTTTCGTCCCTCGGTGCCGAATATCGAAATGGTTTCTTGCCTCCGCGGGACACTGTGCCACTCCCCCCCCCCCTCCTACTGTTGCACGGAAGAAAGGTTCAGGGTGAGAAATTAATGTCTTCCTATTTCCTTGCACCCTCCCGGTACTTCCGGAGGGTGGTAAATAAATTAAGCAATTTCCCATTCGAAATTATCGACATTTTGCCGCAGGAAAAGATTTTCGTCACGTAACCTGGGGCCCGAGAATCACCTCTCACCCTGAAGAACGTGATTTAGATTTCCTGTCTGCATTGAAATATATTTGACTAGAACACAGCGACAAACTTAGTACAATTCAAAAACACTAACTCTTGTTCACTGTAAGGGCTATACTTTACTGTACAAACTTTAACAGCGAAATAATGTTTTTTTATGTTGTAAGATAATAAGTTACCAACTGTTATAATTACAATTACATTAAATTAAGGGGCACTCTAAAATTTTTCAACCTAAAATTAGGCTGTATGATTTTAGGCTCAACAACTTTAGGCTGTGTGACTTTAGGCTGAATAATTTTAGGCAGTACGACTTTAGACTGAGTGACTTTAAGCCTAGTGACGTTAGGCTGAGTGACTGTAGGCTGAACGACTTTAGGCTGTGTAACTTTAGGCTGAACGGTTTTAGGCTGTGTAACTTTAGGCTGAGTGACTGTAGGTTGAGTAATTTTAGGTTGAATGACTTTAGACTGAATAGTGTCGAAGAGAAGGTTTTAGGCTGAAAGATTTTAGGTTTTGTGACAGTCGCCCTAAATGAACACATGACTTTGACAAAAAGGTGTAAGAAAATAAAAGTTTTACTATCTTTAAGGTTTCGATACTAAGTAGGCGCGGCAAAATGTTTCTACATGAAAAATGATATTGCCATCGAAATGATTTCATCGCATACTATGCCGTATTATACGTTTTACCGAATACCTAGATAATTTGTTATAACACAACATAATTTTGTAAGAATACTACACACCAAAATTACAACTGAAAAATGGCAGTAACCACGTAAAATAATCCCGTGATATCTCCTAGAACTTATTGTGTTTCATAAATATAAGTCCTACACTGAGAAACAAGAGTTACGTTTAATTAACCGCTTGTGTTTGGGCTGACGATTGATTGGCATGTTTTACGAAATATATACATAAGCCATATGTGATTTTAAAAAAATGAAAGGAGGATAAACTGGTTCCAGTGTCTTCACAAAATAAAAGTATTTTCATACATTCTGAAAGTAATTGAAGTAAGTATTTTTATTCCTTAACTTAAGCAATTCCACGTTAATTTACAGCTTTCTGGGTTACAAATGAAAAACATTTTAAACATGTATGTACCTAAAGCGACCCACTTACTGTTTTGTACAAAAACCAATAAACTTCAGGCTTAGATTCCGGTGATCGTATTTTGTACCAATAATAACACGCAGCAGAAAGAATGTTAACCAATAAGTTTCTTACAGAGGGTTTTGAACAATGAAACATCACCTTGCACGGCACCAGTCGTGCATTCGCATTCCGTGTAACGCGCAACATGTACTCTGTAGTATATGAAGTTAAAAATTTTTCCGTTAGTTCACAGAAAAAAAAGTTTCTATATTCAGCCATATATATGTTATAAATTGGCGAAACAAGCATGTAAAATTTGAATAAACGAAATATTTGGTGGCCTGGCAAGTGCAGTTCTCTCAGCAAGATGGCACCGTTCAGTTAAAATTACATTTGGCCAAGGGGGAGGAGGCAGGGGGAGGCAAATGCCTGGACTTGGAAGGAAAAGAGTATAAATTTTTTTGTGTATTTTGTTATTTAAATAATGTTAACATTAGCACATAAAACTGAAGTTTTATTATTAAATTTCCTACTTTATAAATGTTTTATTATTTAAAAAAAAAAAAAAAAAACAAGCGGCAATGTCAGTGTCGCCGAAAAATAATATTCACCCCATCCCCCTCCAACCCCCAAGGAAAACCTGAAATGACGCCCCGGCACTTTGTAAAAACCGCAAAACCATTTTCTGGGGCATTTCAGATGATATTCATTTAAAAACTTTTGTTGTATCAAGTATATGTTTGTTTCGCAACATAAACGTACATACTGTTGATTATATCGAATATATGTTCCTATGCGAGCAGTAACATGTTATGACGATGAGAGATATTACTAGGGGCTGGTTATCATTGAACAGTTGCACCAAAATAATATGCGTTACTATTTGTGTTCAAAACAGATTGGTTGTTTTGGTTACGACCGCACACAGAGCATAAAAAGGTTCTACCGCGTCAGAACTCAGTAAGTCTGGAAACTTCTCCGCTGTACAAGTGCAGTCAGTTGTTTATTAACTTGGGCGGCTTGTTCTCCGTCTGAAGTGTTGGCTGGCGTCGTCCCTCAGTGGCTGAATAATTGCGCCAGGGATTACTTGGGGAGCCGGCGTGCCCTACTTCCTGCCGCTAATGCCACCCTGTTCTCACAGTCGTTGTTTCGCGGGCGCTGGGTATCTTGCGGCGGGGCGCTTTGATAAATTGCTCCGGCTTGGGATCCGATGGCCCATGCAAGGATTTAGCGACCAAACCTCTTCCCCTTTCCAACCCACCACACACATATTCTCTCTCCTCTACCCGCAGGAGTTTCTGTAGATACTTCGCGCAAAGTTCCACGCTCCCATAACTCATCTCGGACAAATGCTCTCCAAAAAAAAATATGTGATTAAACACCGCCTTCGTAATTGCCTCCTCGGGGACGCATCCTTCCTGAAATAAAATTCCGAGAGAGTCGTTCGCTTGATAAGAGACCCGGCTGTTATTTGGCAATGGACCTTTATAAAGCATTTTAGGTCACTTTCTCATTCCGATTCATTTGTTCTTGCTACATGCCTTTAGTTCACGAAGTTTACTCGCGTGTTTACCTTTTTGAAGAACTTTACGCGATAGTAATATTTTTTGAATAACCTATACTCGAAACGTTTTTCTGTTTTCCTGTAAAATATTTCCTCGGGATATTGTCCTTAACATTTGAACCTTACGATATAAAACCTAAGTGCCACCTTTTGTACCAAAGAAAATTAGAATAAACTCTGTAATAAAAAGACAGTATAATCGTAAATTAGGGTGACTTGGGAAGTATGTGGTTACTTGGGATATTAAAAAAAAACTGAGTTTTTCTTACATATGGCAGACATAAGTAAACCTATTAACGTGCCATAAATTACCGGTAACGAACGTCTGCATGAAACTGCACTAATTTTTACTCACTGTCGAAACAAATAAAAAAAATTATAAAAATTATCTTAGGTCACACAAAATTTTCCAAGTCGCCCACTTTTAATAAATACTGGTGTTGGGGAACATAATTCAGACCCGCGATATTGCGATTCCGTTTTATGTCGGGCGCAACACTACATGTTGGAGAACATAACATTACCCACGGTATATCCGAAACCACGATATATCCGAAACCACGGTGTATCCGAATCGACGGTGTATCCGAATCCTCGGTTTAACCGAATCCAAAGGTGTATCCAAATTCACGGTGTATCCGAATCCAAAAAGGTTTATCCGAAACCACGACATAATGGACCACGGCATAGCGAACCTCTAATGTGATGAATGCATAGTAGTAAAGTTGCTAATTTCATGTATTTCTCCTCAAAATTAAAAACCAGCTCAGCTTAAGTAATTGCTTCTTAACAACCGAATAGCAAATGGCTTCTTTAGCACAGGTGTTTTAAATAATTTAGGCCAACTGGTTTCTTTGGACGGTTGAAACTGAACTGTCGTTCCTAGTAATTAGTGATTCATCATTTTATTGGCGTCTCAAAGTTCTCCTATATCAGAACATCGAAGCTGCTGTAATATATTCTGGGAGTGTTAGTCAGATGCAACGTCATAGCAATTTTACCACGGACGTTGACACCAGTAAGATGTATTATTTATATTCTTTTACTGTTTTAAATTCTTACTGCTTTAATTTCCGTGCCAAATTTACTAATAATGACACAGAACACAAGTAAAAACAATTTTCCCACAAATTTAAGCGTGAGCCACTAAACCAGACTGCATATGGCTCAACAAAGTTAGTAGCATGGCGATACATACAAATTTATCAAATATGATTGACCAGAAATATATTCAGCAAGAAAAAGATCATGTAAATATTTTACACTTATTTAAAACGCTTATTTTGCTGGTTTCGCTAGTATTTTTCCATTAACACTCGAGACACTGATGCTGATATTCTTTGTTTTTATCACCCAGTATTACATTGGATACTTTTTATTTATCATGAAGTTATAGGTTTAGATATCCTTTGTGCAGTAGGCCCTTCCTTAATTTTCTTTCAGACTGGTGTCAATAACTCAAATATGTTTTTTAAACAAAAGCTTAAAAAAAAAAGAGAGATATTGTACAGTCAGACGATGCATAATACTGTGGATGCATTCTTTAAAAAAAAATGTAGCCTTCAGCAACAAAAATATTTTCCTTCATTTTGGCTTATTTTTATGACAAAAAATACGTTGTACTTTGGGTGACGAAATCTAAAAAACCGTTCTGTGCATTGCTACGAAAAATTCAGCTACAAATTATGACACATTAGAGTCAATACTGTGGGGCAAAATTTTGATAATGCGTATTATAAAGCAATAATATAAACACTGAAAGAAGTGTATAGTTTCTGGTACCGTACTTCTGTTAAAATAGGGACAACAAAACAGTTTGGTTGTTGGTACTACTCTAGACAGTTCCTTCAACAATGTGTTCTGTGGAAGCTACCATCTGGTTTGTAAAAGCAACTAGGCTCTTAGTTTCTCCTACAAAACAGATTGTTGAAGGAACTGTCCAGAGTAGTACCAACAACTAAACTGTTTTGTTGTCCCTATTTTAACAAAAGTATGGTACCTACAACAATACTCTTTTTTCAGTGAAATTTTCGAAATTACTGCAAAACTAAGAAACAAACACTTAAAGAGCAAAACGAATCATGACTTTACTTATGTGTAGGCTAGAATACTTATGTCCAAAGATATTCAAATTTCACGTTATTATTTGGTGAATGGCTGGAAGTCACTGTCATCCGAATATACTAGGTGACGTAATGGTGTCCTATTTTTGTATTTTCAGTTTACAAGTTAGTAGATATTTTACAGTACACCTCAGATTAAGGGTTGAAAAAGTCCCTTACGCGTGCCACGCAAACTGTCGGCCAGCAACAGATGGCATATGACCACACGGTAGCTTTCAGTCCATATCAGGTAAAAATACGAAATTTGCAGGTCTATACTACGCTGTAAAAAAATTTGTACTCCGTACAATGAAATCCTTTGTTTTTTAACACGAGTACAAATGCTTCTCTCATTTGTTTTTCCTTTTAACTTACAAGAGACGTCTTTGTAATGTAGCTGTTGAAAAAATAGTATTCTTCGGATCTTTTAACGATAAATAAATGTGATAACCTAATACTTTATCCATAAATGATAGCCTATGATTATTTTCGAATAAGGAAGTGTTCGACTCTTTTATTCTATGTATTTTCATTAATTAAAATATTTAACATCTTAAGTACACTAAAAAAATTGTACAATTTAAATTTATTTTCATTGTACATTTACAAATCTTTACAAAAGTACAAAATTTATCTTTCTAAAATAATTAGTTTATAAAGTTACAAAGGAAACGTTTGTAGTATTACAAACGAATTATTCCTTATAAACCGAAAGGTTCTTGAGCTGTAAAAATTGTTTCGTAAAAATGACAAAGCATATTTTAGTAGTTTTACAAACTTTTGTAAATGTACAAAAAGTTTCGTTGTAAAATTATTTGTTTATAAAGTTACAAAAATTTTCTTCGTAGTAAAACTTAGAAAATATTTGTAGTCTACCGAAACCACACAATCTGTGATTCAAATCAGTGTACTTACGCGTTTTTTTTTTTTTATTTATTTATTTTATCTCAACTATGTTTAATCAAACGTTATTTTATAAATATGTTTGGTGTCATTATTAAAGTATAAGTGGTATTTCAAATTTATTTTTCCCCTTATCGTAAGTACATAAACATGTGCCCATATTTTGTAATTTTATAACGAGAACAACAATTGTGGTTTTACAAGGAATTTCTTTGACAACTGGGTTTCCAATGATTTTCATTGTAAAAATACAAAACATTTATTCAGTGTAATGTTACTTCAGTCGAACATGTTTCTAATAGTAATAATTTGTTAAATATCATCGCCGTGACAACATGGTTGGTCCTAACATTGTTGCATTTTGTTTCGCAAATGTTCGCAGTACTGGGTGAACTTACTGTTCTCACAATGCAAAATATAAAATGTACTTATTGTTAGAATCACATCTAGACTCGTTTATGAGCAAAAGTCTTCTCTTTACTTTCTGCCAAAAGCGTACACAACATGTGGTCAGTAATTTTCATTAGCAGTTTGCAAGTTTACTGAAACTATTTGAAACGGTATATGCTTATATCTTGTTGGCACAAAGGTTTCTGTCACGTGCCGAATAATTCGTGCGACGCAAAAGTAATGATACGCAAAATAAAAAGGAAACAATATTTTTCATGGGGAAAACCAATTCGTACTTAATCCAACCAATTAAAGGAAATGCATAGATAACGAGGCCACTTTAAAAGCCGGGGTGGTTATTTTCTCTTTCAGTCAATTTGTATTTTTACCTTAGCAATCCGGGGCAAAGCCTGGTCGTGTTCCACGGGAAGCTGTATTAGAAATTACTGTACACCGTGAGCCCACGGCGTTGCCTTGCAAGGAGGATTCAAATAATAATATTTTGGTATTAACAATGATTATTACATGAGAATTTGTTCCTCGGCTCTTGAACACAAATGGCTATTGATAAAACTTCACCATAGACAACTCAGAGTTGTGTGTAGTCAATGTTTAGCACAGCTTAACTTGGAACATACTGTACACCACTTACACCGCTAATTGTTATGAAAGTTAAAAAAAAATTCTAAGTCAAATAAGGTTTCTATCTACCTGCACTTGAAACCCATTGCAGCGTATTACAAGTAATCATATTTGGAAGAAACATCTCAACGCGTATTAAGTTTGTACATCTGTGAAAAGAAAACACATTTCAAATAATGTTTCCGTCTGTTTAAAAGTTAGAACTGCATATTGGAAACACGATTTTCAAGACTCTCAAAATGGTTAAAAACAGCTTTTTTTAACTGCCGTAGGCCTATCTAGGAAAATTCCAACCGGATTCGAAAAACACAATAGAAATAGGCACTGGAATTTGAACCATAAGTATCGCAATAAATTAATACTGTCACCGCTTAGAGTTATATTACAAAATTAATAATAGTAAAGATCTGTGCATCAGTTGCGGGGTTTGCGTGTAGAGGCGATAATGTATTACATACGCCGACCGACGTCACTCTTAACGCTCCATTGGTTTTGTGCCCCACATACACGAACGCAGCCTACCTAGATAAGAATATTAACGTTTGAGGTCAAATTATATATATATATATATATATATATATATATATATATATATATATATGGGTATCCAGAAACAAACGCATAATAAGCACACCTCACGAATCCTGGGTTAAATATAAATTTGAGACTAAAATGTTATTGGCAAAATGTTGTACGATGACAATTTATGTGCACAGTGTGGCAACACTTTACGGAGATAGTCCTCTCTTGCGCTCCACGATCAGGTATTATTTTATGTGTGTTAATTCAAGTAATCATAGAATCATGTTTGGACTGCTTAGGAATTCAACCTGGACCAATAATACGCAGGTCAGAACAGTAGTAGTAAGGCAAGTAAACTATATGTTGAGCGCAAGAGTGGGTGTATGTACAGAGCTATGTTGCCACATTGTGAAAATATAATGTCACTGTTCAACATCTTGCCACTAACATTTTCGTCTCCATTTTAGCCCAGGATTCACGAGTTGCATATACACACACTCTATTTCTCTCTCTCTCTCTCTCTCTCTCTCTCTCGCTCTCTCTCTCTCCCACTCTTTAAAGACAGTTACACACAAAAAAACTCGATTTTCCAATAATTGTCCGCAGTTTTCATAAAAACATAAAACATCTTCATTAAACAAAGTATATCATTTTAAAGGCCAAACAATTCGTTTTATTAATTTATTAAATTTAATCAGACAACCTACAAGATACTTGGCTTGACTATATTTTTACATAAGTTTTACTTTAGCCTTACACAAAATATCATTACTAGTGATATGAACAATGATCTATCGCGGGAAAGTTAGACTGTTTGCAATGCTTCAATATTTGACAAAATGACTTTAACCCGTTGCTGTGTCTGCGAAAATATCAACCGTAATCGTAAAAGAAAATCATATTAACTTACATTGGACTTTACGATGTACGCTTCACGTATAAAATAATAGGGTCATCGTTTGAAGTCCAACAACACACACTACAAAAACACTGGACGTTAGTTTAGTCCTTCGCGCCTAGAGGCGATGAGAGGTTTGACGGACGTATTATATTCGACTTATTGCCTTCCCCATTCCCGCGCCACAAACGTAGTTTTTAAAACGCTATACAGTCCACTAAATATTAAGTAAGTGTGTTTTACAGGTTTATTTTTTTCCTTAATTACAGCTTGATACCTAACGTTACGTTTTGAGGATGATCCGTGGGGACGTGGGGTAATTGTGGAGGAAGAAGCAAGAAGACGACCTGGCACAGAGGGGCGCTTTTATTTTGCGGTGTGGTTAGGCATGTAGAGAGAAATAGATGGACAGAGAGAGAGAGAGAGAGAGAAAGAGAGGCTGGTGGAAATAATTCAGTACCCCTGGCGGGCCGACAAGGGTGTGCGAGCGAGCGCCTCTCTTGATTGATGGCCGATGATAAAGGCCTTAATCGCCGGCCAGCCTCAGGCTGAAGATGGGATCGGAGGCGCCCTGGACTTCGAATGCCTTTGCTCGAGCAAGGAGTTATGGTAGGGGGGGAGAGACTGGCCCAACCGGCCGTCCGCACGTGTTAATTAATTCCTATCTTAAATATAAACTGATCTGCGTTTAATTTTCGGTTTATAACCCAGCCAACATCTTCCAGTAAATAAATACTATTTGTCTACTTTCTGATTCTCTTACCGAGGCCTTATTCGTGTTTCAAAAACATTACATAAAATTAATGTCTGTTTGCTTGTATAGGAGTGTCCTTAATGAGCTAAACTAATCATCCGATTGGTTTAGAAACTTTGGTGAGTAGTTGTGCGCGCGCTCAGGAAGATTTCGGTCAAAAAACTCGAAATTTAGAAAGGGGGAAGGAGGGATGAAACGGGATACCCAAAAATTGTTTGCTGGTAGAAATGTTTCGGGGATTTGTTGTGCGTGCACCTACGAATGTTTTTTAAGCAGGTGTGGGAAAAAAGGGGCAGAGCAGCTTAACAGAATACCCATGCATTCAACGGACATTTAAACGCATGCTGGGACAGCTAGTGAAATATAAAACTATTAGCTGGTGTAGGTATGTAGCCATATAGGTACCCCACCAATATTAAAAATATAATACTCTTACAAATCTTCTCTACTGCTTTATACGATTGGCAATGTCTAGTTCACTGAACGAACGCGGTCCCCACCCCCCTCCGCGGTGATGCAGGTTCGATTCCCGGAAGGGTCGATTCCAGTTTTTCGTATGTGGGAAACGTGCCGTTGCCGAGCGGGAGTATTCGGGGCATTCACGCTTATTGCGTCCTTTGTATTCCTCCATATTAAACACTTGCTTTGCGCAAAACTGTTATTTTTGAATATTTACCACTGCAAAGTATGTTTGCCGCAAAGAAAAATCTGTTAAAGTATCAAGTAAAACGTTAATTCATTTAAACTGTAGAATTTCTTCAACAAGGCGATTTTAAATAAGCTTTAACTAACCCAACTAAAATATTACATTGAACAATTTCAAAGGTTACAAAATTATTTCTAATATTAATTTACACTTTCAACACAAATTATCTTTGCGGCACAGCTACTTGGCAGTCGTTAATATTCGAACTAAGTTTGTGTTGTGGCAAAGAAAGAGTTTTTAGAGTGCGTCGCTAC
>PNEQ01098182.1:35265-60211 GCA_003012365.1 Medauroidea extradentata
GGGCGTCATTTCAGGTTTTTCCAGGGGGGGCAAGATTTTGTTTTCTGACGACAGTGACCTTGTTGCATCTTTTTTATTAATTAAGCATGTATAAATTAGATACTTTAATAATAAAACTTCAGTTTTATGTCCTTAAGTTAGCATTATTTACATTTAAAAATACAAAAAATACATTTATACACAAAATTTCCAAATCCAGGGGGGGGGGCATTTGCCCCCCCCCCCCTGTAGCCCCAAAGGTCGCTACCACATTGTAGAATCTCTTTTCATTATCATCTCTCACTGGTCGGCATACCATACTATAGTGTCCTCAGCTCAGAATTCTACCGTATTCAAGAAACAATGCCCTGCCACCGACACTCTCATTATACACTATTTTATAATGTATTTACAAAACAATTAAAATACTTGTGAATATGTTCATGGTTTCGTTGGTCGTGAAAAGGCAACAAATGTTTCTCAGCAGTCGTATCTACGATGCTCAACTGGTAGGCGTTCAGAAAATATGCAGATAACTAGTGCGCGTAGTTTCTCCAGAGAAGAAAACTAATCCACTTTAGTATTATTTGTTTCCTGCTGTGGCTATCTTCAATGAGACGAACATAGTGTCGCTGATCGAGCAATATAGCAGTAGGAATTTTTGTGTTGGGAAACACGAGCTGCAAGTAGCTATCCTTGTACCCAAACTTTTTTTGTAAATAATACTGGATGGTTTGTCTTAGCTGAATGAGAACAGGACACGATTTGGTTTTCCTAGCAAGTGCTGGCGGTCTCACGTTCATAATATACGAATTATGACTCTGTTAGATATTATTACGTGGCAAGCACTGAACTATCGCAGGTTATATACTTCAGTTTTATGACGTGGTTATACTAAGTTACCTTCTGGAGTAAGGAAGGTTTTGCTCAGTCACACGACCAGCTTACCTTTGGAAGTACTTCAGGGAATCGTGATCTATTGGATCCTTCAAATACCTACTCGGGTTACTGCATGACCGCGTTAAACTTAATATAGTTAATTTGTATTATATAGTATACTGGGAACGCAGCCGCGGCAAGCTGATAATAAGGACCTTCTCACGACACCTGCGGATGCGTTGGCAACCGGCAACAAAGAATATTTAGGAATACAGATGAGAAATAGTCGGAAGGACGACAAACTCTGACACACATGCCAGTAAATATCTTCGCCGGCTAGCACCATAGCAGAAATGCAAATCAGCGGCAGGCAGACCAATAGGAAACCTGCCGTAACACGGGGCTCAGACAGGCAGTAAGCGACGAAGTTCGCCCGTATCAAATGAGTTTTCACGTTATTACATGTCTGCGTTACCCGTTAGTGTGTGCTAACCGCTACACACTGGACTTCAAGCGATGACCATGTTGTTTTATTTGTGGAAAGTTTGTGGTAAAGACTAATTCAATTCCCGATTACGGTGGATATTTTCTCAGCTAGAGCAACGTGAAAAAGTAATTTTAAGCACTATTGAGGAGTTTGGAAATCATGTTTTTAAATAGCGGACGGCATTTATAAAATCATAGGGACGCAGTTTGAAATGTGTCTTCTTTTCGTAGATAAACGCTTTGGAAACATTTTTAATAATTTCTCAAGAAAAAATACATCCCGTACCTCGCTACAGCACAGCTCACGTACCTCTTACTCTTAAGGACCAACATAATGTTGATATAAATTGCAGCGCAACTAACGGTCAAAATTTCTCTACAAATACTAATAGTTAGGGGTAGCAATTTTTGGTGAAATTATTTTTGCTCCACTTTGTTGTAATTCTAGGCAAGACATTAATAAAATTGTTCTCTTTACAGCGATAAGTTTACATAATATTCCTTATGTCGAAGCTGAAAGCTGCAATTAAAAATTCATATACATACATACAGACTGGAAAATTCCTTACAGACAGAACATAAAATTACTCACACCTACGTCCTCTGTCAGCAGTCCGACGCCACAGCAGAACATAGAAATGTTTTGTAATAAGGAAGAACGTTTACTGTTCTACATATCAGCCTTAGTTATTCGCAAGCGGCATAGTTTACTACAAATACCACTGACAAAAGTGTTAAATATTATGTTTTAACGCGAGTTAACAGAATTTAGTAATTTACAAACAGTGAATGCATACTTCCGTGAAAATTTTTTGTTGAAATATCTGAGCCCTCTTTTCAACGATGATATTTGGTTAAAATACAGTATATACACGGATTCACAAAGAAGATGTAAGCTCAAATTTCATCGCAAGGAAGTAAAACAAAACTTTGGCCGATAGATAACTACATAAACTCATAAAAAGTTTTCCTCGTAGGCCCACGTTGCGACAACCATATAGGGCATATGGAGAAACACTGTTGTTGCTTAATGCTTGAAGAGTGTCTTCGCTGACCGATATACTAGTCTCCAAGATAATATGTGCACTTAAGTTGACAGTAACTGTTCACTGACTGCTCGCTGACAATGTATTTTGACGTGATTGTGCCTGTATTTTGTTGCGTCTTTATTATCAACTTAGCGCCCTAAAGAATTTGTTAAACAACAACGATCGATTGCGAACTTTCAGTTCTGCGGGAACTAGCTTGTGGTAAAAAAAAAAAAAAAACGCAAATTGTTCACGTCCCTAGTAACAAGTGTAAGGAGGACATTCAAAAAACGGTTTAAATAATTATTTTTGAATTAAAACGTACATCTTCTATGTGACCCTGGTTCATCTTGTAAACGAGGCAGATGATGGTTTATAAGTCGATAAAGAAATTACACTATATTCGGTAGTGTGAAAATATTCTTCATGTTTGCATTCCGCGTTACTGTATGAACGTGTTTACTAGGCGATAGTCTTCAATGTGGCAACACTGCATAATGGGCCTGCTGCCCATCGTTCATTGGCTGCCTTGTCAGTGTACATGTAACTAAAGCTGCACATAGACACGCTACAGAGACACAGACCAAATCGTAACACATACGTGAAATTACGAGGTGGCTCATTTAATACAGGCGAACTTTGCCGCTTATTGGCTGTCCTGGTTGTTGATACCAGCGTCCTGTCTGTTTGACTTCTGCACTCTACGGCAGGTCTCCTGTTCGTCTGGATTCTGGCTGACAGGACAACCACCTTACGCTGAGTGGCGGTAAGCGTTTCCTATATTTTTCTGCCCAGCAGAAACCATTTTGCTGGCTCGTGTGACTCAGTTTACTATCCCATTGGTTATAACACTTATGTATTACAAAATATTCTGTCACAAAAACGCAGCTCCGAGAAGTGACAGGCAGCAGGCCCACAAATACAACGTTGCCACAGTTAAAATTCCGGCCTTCTACTAAAAGAGGCCATGGTTAGTGACAAACAATATGACTGAATGTAGTTTTTTGGACATACTCCATCGCGACGCAGATTTATCTTAAAGAAACTAAAGAGAATAGGAAAACACAAACAACATGTTTGCTATTTTGCCTAAGCAGGCCTTGAACCTGTTTTGTCTGTCTTACGTAGTGGTGTCTGGTTTTCCTGTTTTTATTGTTTAGCTAATCTTTGTTATAATTACCAAGAGCCTCGTCTGTAGGACGGGCTAACGACGACGACACTGCAATTAGTTCAATAGTTGCACTAGACAAGGGCCTCATCTATTCTCCCCCCTTGTTCTGAAGTTCAGCAATATAACACTGCGTGTTGGAGGAATCGTGGCCGTCACTAGCTAGCCGGGATGGTCCTGGGTCGAGACCCACGACGTGCCGCCGTCCGTCGATAGCCGAACATACTCATCATCAGCCTCCGACATAACGCTAACTGTGAGGTCTAAGGTGTCCGAAAGGCCACCCATCATAGAGTAGAACATAAACTTAATTACCTAAATAGCCGCTCCCTTCCTATCTAAACTACGTAGTACAGCTGTGTAGTATTCTGTATTGTAAACTATAGAGTAAAGTCACCGTATTTAGATAATGTATTTCATTCAACCAGTAATCCTTACCCAGAGCATTATCTACTGACCAGTTTCAGTACAAGCAGGGGTGCCCACGAGGGGAGATAATTGCACAAGTCGCGTATTTAGAATTTTTTTAGGGGGAGGGGTTTATTTTCCAATAATTAAAATGTTTAATAATAAACGAAAAACGTTTTCATGATTGTACAAGTGATATCATGGTATAACCAACAAATGCTAGTAAAACCAGAGCAGTTGTATTTGTTTACGATTGTTTTTTACGAAATGGTCGCCTAAATATCTCTCCAATACTGAAGTGTAACTCGTAGTCAATTTGTTTTTAAGTTTTTGGAGGGGGGGATTTTTTTTGGTGACGAGATTTGTTTGCGCGTTGGGTCTTGGGTGGGGAGGGGGGGTATGGGTACCCCTGAGTACAAGTACCTACATCTGACTACAGCCACCCCACCACTTTAACTCAGTGTAAAGTAAACAATAGTTTTATAACACCTTGTTTTATTTGACCCAAGTCCATTTCTGTAATTTTAAGTTGTGTATGTATCCTGTTGAATAAAACATACCGTGCCTAGGTGTGTTTTCCTGTTCTCTGTAGACATCTGCGACTCAATGTAGTTCTGTCCAAAAAAATTCATCCAAACATGCAATCCCACTGCACAGTTGTTTCAAAGTTCGTGTCATTAGAATATGTTGAAAATAGAAGTGGAAGGGGGAGGGCTGGAGGATGAACTACGCAGCAAGGTATCAGATAGCGGCACTCTACCTCCAGGGAGATTAATTATCAGTCCACGCGGCCGGCCGGGTTTCCGACTGCACAGCACATAAATTTCGTCCGGATACTCCCACTCCGCTCCCCACGTGTATCTTCTTCCTTCATCCAAAACCAATATACTCCATCCCCACTCCTCCCTTTCCTCCTTTTTTACCCATTCAACTTTTGACCACCAGTTCGCCTGTACAAATTTGCAAAACTTTCCTTTTCGCGAACCCTCTCCTACAAAGTTACCGTGTACATCGTAAACGAACCATTTGTTTTTGAGCTCACAGTCGCTGTGGTAGAATCTAGAAATTATAACATTATTAAATTGAACTTTGTGCGTGTTGAAGGTATGCCTAGAAATGGTAGCCTAAAGTTTACAACTCTGACTCACAAAGAGACGGTATCTTTAATATTTAATAAATGTCAACTGTATTCCACTCAGGGACAAGTTCATCCAGTTTCAGGAGGGAAATTAAGTTTATAGAACTATAACACAAGGAAAAATTAAATTTAATAATTCGTTTGTGTGGATAGTAACTTGATCTTTTCTTGAGTCACAGCTTGTCCGTTCACCAATTGGTTTTGCAATTGGCAGGGTTTAAAAACCCAATTTAAATTTTACTAACAATTTAGTTTCTGACTACGCTTTGAGTAACAGAGAATTTTGAACCAGGTTCCAACTGTCACGAAACAAAATTCTTGCTGGCGACACTTGAAACTACCGCATAATAGTTTGATGATAGGATAAACTTTAAACTGAAGTAACGCGTATAATAGGATAAAAGTTTAGTATTTCCTGTAAAAATCTGAGCCAAATAAAATCCTTTCAAGAAATAGTAGCAAAAACGTTTGCCTCAAGCACTCAGAAAGTGTCTGTACCGTAACAAAGAAGTTATTATCCGATATTTTTTTTGTAGATTTATGAATGCTGTTCTGGTAAAAATTAAAAAGGTATGTTTGAAATAACAAAATATGTATATATATATATATATATATATATATATATATATATATATATATATACATACATACACACATAATTACAACTGATGCAAGTACACACTTGTATTTGTGTAGAGCGAAATTTTAACTTTACCCTGCTAATCTGGTATATACTCGACGATGGATGCTTGTACTCATATAACTTTCAGTCTTTTTCTCCTATTTATTTCACGCTTAGCGATTTCAAGGCTGCAGGACTGTCAGGTACGTTACGCATAGAGGATGATAACGTCACGTTTAAAGCACACAATAATTCAGGCAATTCTGAATTCTCTTGTTTCCTTTCCTTAACAAGACAAAATTGCTCCCAGTAATTTGAGTCAGTCTAATTTCCCAAGAAAATGAATAACTTCCTTCAGCAATAATAAAATGTGCGTTCATTGTTGATGCAAAATTCAGAGTATATGCGATACAGACGTCGCAGTACGACTACGTAAACAATATCTGGAAATTAGGTGTCAATGTTTACTTTGTATAATAACGTAATTATTTATATTTTCATACGAATATTTATATTTACATATTTGTATTTATAATCATACTCTTTAACTCTTTTATTTATTTACGCATACATAAACACTTTCCATAAACAAACGCCTAACAAGCACACCACACAAATCCTGGGGTAATTTCGAGACGAAAATGTAATTGGCAACACTGCACGGAGATAGTCCTCTCTTGCACTCCACGATCAGGTATTATTTAATGTACGGTAAGACAAGTATTAATGGAAACAGTTTTGGACTGCTTAGGCTTTTAACCTGGACCAACGATACGAAGGTCAGAACAGTATTAGTAAGATAACTATGATATATGTGGAGCGCTGAAGGAGGGGGAGGGGGTTTATGTACAGTTCTGTGTTGCCACATTGTGCAAATAAAATGTCATCGCCACTAATGTTTTCGTCTCCATTTTAGCCCAGAATTTGTGTGGTGAGCTTATTAGGCGTTCATTTCTGGACACTCTGTATATGAGGTCGTTATCGACGCATTAAAAAATCGTGGAAGCAGTTACAATTTTCCAATCTCCTGTATTCTACCGTCGCCAAATGCTCACCAGATGTTGTTACTTTCTGTCCGCCTAGAACGAACCACGTTAGCAGAGAAGAGAAGTTAGACAGGACTCGCCCTCATCAAGGTGGCCCGGAGTGCTTCATCCACTTCTGGCTGTTGACAGATGATGTGGTGGCCACACCCACCCACCCGGGCTTGGTAAGGGCGTGCCCCATTCTATCAGCTTACATACATTTATGGCTGATTTAGCGTAGCTAACTGCCAGTCCTCGTGGCGACAAGACAGTAATGGGCGATTTACAATAGTCAATAGTGCTGCGGATTCGAACACCGAAACTTGTCAGCCAGTCAGCTTCGAGGCTTCTGTGTCGGCAGTGAGACAAAAATTGCGGACGCAACGCCAATTACAAATATTGAAAGTATTTGTATTTTATTTGTTTCGAATACAAGCAAAGAAAGCATGATTCAACAGAAGACACTTATTATTCCGAAATATAACTGTATGGAAAGATCACGTGCCCTTCCTTCACATTTCACTTCCACTTTACGTGAAAGTGAAGTATGATGTGACTCGTTCGTGATAGGTCAAATTCACGTGTGTTTGTCAATGTGGTCCTTTCTTACGCGAAAGTGCAACGTGATAGAAGTCATAGTAATCCCAACCTCAAGGCCAATGCTAATTATATTTGAAATCCTATAGTAAGAGTAGATACCAAAGTAACTATTTTTCGGTTTTGTTGAAAACAGAAACGAAATACACAATAGTTTCAGGTAATTATGCAACTAAAAAAATTCTAATTAATGAACTAATTAACCTAATATATAAAAATATTTGTCTAGAAAAAATTAAGACTGCGTGGTGAAAACTATTTCCTACAAAACTCTGCAAACATTTTCCGATGTCTGCTCTCGTTTAGGAATAAACTATTATTATTGTGAAAGCATCAGAAATTATGGACCATGACCTCAACAAAGATTAATTATATTGTACGTTGGAATCAAAACTGGTTTTCTAATGGGAGAGTTTAGCACAGGGAAAAATTCTGTCGGTAGTCGCGTTGCAATCGCCGACGGGTCTAATACAAAAACCAAACGGTAAAATTAAACTTAACTAGACTTTGTAAAGAGATTAATTTAATTTTGAAACTAGAAAATTATCAATGTAGGCTTTTGAACTATCGATTTCGTATAACTTAAAATTCACGAATAATCTGTGATTGGTCAGTCAACACCTGTTAGTAATAAGAGCGCTCAAGCGGCAGACATTTTTCCTGGGACACTAATTTATGCTGATGCATGGAACAGTTTCAAAAATTTGAATCAGTGAAAATAGTCACAGATTAATTTGTGAATATTCACTGATTTCCTTTAAGAGCGCCAACATCTCACAAGTGAATAAGTGAATATTCGCCGTTTTTTTTTTCAGTTGTTTTCAAAGAACGGTCTTCACTTATTGAATCTGTGAAAAATTACTAGTAAATCTGAAGACATTCACTAATTAACTTGTGTAATGTTGACACTTTTTATCGGAATCAGTGAATAGTCGCCGATTTCACAGTGGTTTCTCACTGATTAAATTTGTTGAAACTGCTCCATCAATCGGCGTGAATCAGTGAGTATTTAATAATTCAGATTTAGAGTGTGGAGGCGACGAGGTGTTTGACGGACGTGTTTCGACCACTAACTCTCAACATCGACCTTTCCGACCCGTGGTGAGATCGATGTTAGTCAAGGTGTTCCCTGGGTTACGTGAAAGTGAAACGTGACAGTAACCCCGGCCTTAGAGCAGGTTGCAGATGACGGACACGATGGAGGCCGAGGTCGCGACGACGACGACTCCCAGGAGCGTCGCGTCCAGCCAGCCCCGCCGCCGGCGCTGAGAGCATGCCTCCGCGCCAACTACCGGTAATGACGCCACCCAGAGCTCCCTAACTGATTATTAGCGGCGTTTTTCTCCCGCACGCCCGCGGCCATCAGCACCGGCCACCGAGCCCTGCTGCTATCGCGGCGACAGGTGGCGGTACGGGGCGACGACGCAACAACTCTAGGCTTAGTATTCATAGTCAAGTTTGTGATGAAGATACACGCGCCACAGTCTACTCGTTGGCAGGAATCGTTATTCTTGAACAATTTACGAATGTCACAAGCTCTCTCAAAGTTCCGATACGTCCCGACCTATCATATCCGTCTCACAACCGGAAACAGACAAGGTATCGACTTTCGATTGATAACCTTGCTCTTTGCCTAAAAAATACCTTACTTTAAAATATAACAATAAATGTTATATTTAGAGATGATGGTTTACACCGGGAAATCTTGACTGTTATCTGAGTTCCAACGCACGTTCTGCGTATGAAATTATTACTAGCTTTCGGTTGTACGTAGAGCTGCTGTCCTATTTGACTGAGCCAATAATAATCCCGCTATTGTTTGATGCCTATTATTGGTCTGCAGGCAGCTACGTTGTATCAGACGTATATCACCCAATCGTACATGTCTCAAGAAACTACAATATTTTCAAGGGTATCTTGACCTAAAATATTTTCTCGCTATAACTACCATCATCTGTAGCTACAGTTTTCATTTTTTTTTTAAATTACTATGTAATTTCACTTTCTCGTCGGCCTCGTCCAACTCGCAAACGTGGCACATTAGCGAGATAAGCTGAATTCGTCTATGTAAGCGCAAAGTGACGTGAGAGTAGTTACGAGAGGGCGGGCTCCTGTCCATCTCTAATGTCGAATCCACGAGTAGTTTGAGGACTTCTTGAGAGAATGTTTGTGGATACCAGCCTGCGACACGACGCCAGAAAGTCTTTGGTGCACGGTTCTCGTTGCTGTAGTTGTGTTGTTGACTAATTATCTCTGTTCTATGTGACCGCCTAGTATTATCCATTTCATATAAGTTTGGATTAATTTGAAAGCAACGTATGGGCAATAATTTGTAATATTTTGTTATTCGTGTTACTACACAAGACAAACTTTGCAGTACAAATGCTGAAATGGACATCTCAGGTTCATTTTAGAGCTAAAAAGGTCTTGCATTGTGCAACAAATCGTAAATTGCTGAAAATTACTGCCCATAAGTTGCTACCAAATTTATCCAAACTTATATGAAACAGAGTATACCATAACATTCTACTTTTGACAAACTTTATTAAATTAACTACTTCACAAAACCACAGTACTTATTATGAGAATAGACAATTAGAAGATGACCAAGTAGCCAACAAATATATCACGAGCGGTACCAACCAACTTAGCAAATAACCAAATGTATTTGCCTAGTTCTATCACGAGTGGGGAGGCGGCAACAGAGCAACAAGTAGTCGTTAACAGCGACAGGTCTTACTTACTAAAAGAGACGAAGACCATCGGCGACAAGCAGTTGGTGTAGGTATAGGCGGTTCGTGATAAAGTGAAAAGTTTTGAAGGCCCTACTTATTCTTTTTTTTTCAAGCAGTGTGCATAATTGTGCCATATATTACATAAAAACATATCACCTTAAGTAATGGTCAGAGATTACGGTTTATCACGGGAAAATGTTACTGTTTGCTGAGCTTCAATGTACGTTAATTTTACCAGAATATTACTGGCTTTCGATTGTTCGTGAAGTTGTTACCCTATTTTATTGAGCCAATAAGTATCTCGCTATTATAATATTTGATGCATGTTATTGGTTGGAAGAGAGCTACGTTCTGTCAGACGTACATCGCCCAATCACGTGCGTTGCAATCAACTACAGCGTTTTCAAGGGTGGGTTGGCACAAAAGATTTCCGTGATGTACCATCATCTCCAGTAATGGTCAAAGAATGTAGACTGTACCACACATCAATGTTGAATTTTTCTCTAGACGAGGCGTCGTGAGAAAGTGTTCAATTCACCGCGAACAGCCTATTGGTAGAGAGATACAAATTTCGCGTTATTTTCTGACAACAGACTAGACTGCCAGCCGTCGTTCGTTCGCTCGACGTTCTCTAGTTAGAGACGGGAAATATTCGCGGGTTCGCTGACCTGTAGGCTAGTCTCCAAGAATATCTGTTTACTGAAGCATACAGCAACTGTTCATTAGCTGCTCGCTGACACAGTTGTATGGGGCACGTTAAGGTATATTGTTATTATTGGCTCAGAGACTTCCAGCGGATGTCAAATAAGTCAAAGACCAATAGCGAAAGTGACACGAACTTAAAGTTGTTGGAACTCTAGCGTGTGCGTAAAATAAAACGCGATTTTTTCAGTTCCCTACCTATAGTGTCGTCAATTTACCGGGGAACAGTAAGAATAAATAACTAGAAGTTTTACGGTAGTGTGGCCAATCACACGTAAGCAGTCAATTACGCAAACGATTTCACCTGGATAGCAGGTTTCAATAACCTCTGTTAAGTTTTTAAAGTTCGGTAAAGAGGACGGTACATGTTTAACAGAGGTTGGTGAAATTGGGCCAAAGACTGTGGCAAGAAATCACAGCTTGTGCTCGGGTACGTATAGAGCAGTGCAATCTAGTCTGTTACTAAATAATACCGTGAATTTTACATGTCTCTAGTCATAGGTAGTTGGGCCTAAGTATCGTCGACAACGAGGTCATTAGAGATGGAACTAATGATTTGTGATATGGGCAAACAGGAAACGGGCGAGGAAACGGTCATGGTCACTAGTTAGAAAAATAATTGTGACATTTGCCGGGAACGATTTCGGAAAAACATCAAAAAATATCCGAAATCAGGATGACCGGACTGGGTTCTCCCGAATGCGAGTAAAGTTTCTTGCAACTGCGACATGTTACTTGGTAAGCAGAAGGCAGGACGACAGAAAAGGAAGCGATGACGATGTCAATCAACGAGTGAGGGACAGGTAGCATTCACTGGGTATGCCGGGGAGAAAAATTGTTGGGGAAGGAGGAGGGGGTAGCGGAGTTTACGGGAAGACGAAATGCGACGAGCCGCCGACAGCAATCAACGATGACATGACCGGAATATTTGATACAATTTGAGTGAATTGTGCAGCGTAGCGAAAGTTTTCTTTTAGGTTGTTCGGGGTGAAGTGAGCAGAGCTGAAACCACATATACTTGTATGTGTATGGCTTCCTGCCGATTTTAATACAAACAAAAAGTCTCATGTAACAATCAAAATTGCACCCTATACTCAAAAGATAACGTCTGACGCCACAATAAATAACGTTATTTTAATTACTGTTCTAGACAAGATGATCCGCGAAAGTGTTCAGTTTATCATGAATCAACCTTATCAATCGTCAACGGATTTAATTGAGTAAGAGACAGGAAATCTTCACAGTCGGTCGGCAAATACAAGATGACAGAAAGGGACAGGACGGTAACGAAAATTCAATGATCGGAGACGGCAGGAAACGACATAATGAGAGGAGGAAGTTTCTCTAAAATTTGCGACGATCACACTTCAAGACGAGCTTGCAGAACAAGAGGAAGCAGCAGCATAGTGACGTGTTGCGATGGTACTGCATTAAGTTTCATCGAGAAAATGACTGTTGTGGTAGGGCGACAGGAGTCTTCGACGTTGCTACAGATAGCTTGGTTGTGTGTAGGTGGTTTGAGAGCAAGTGAGAAATCTTTAAAATGGGAATTTCCTCTTAAATAACTGTTTTTACAATTAGTAAGTACCACACTCCATTCGTGCGCAGGCTGAAGCCTTAACAATAAAAGTTTATGTCATATATGCATACCCATTTTTATAACATGCTAATGTCATTCCAGAAATTAAATTAGAAATATTATTTCTAGTGAAATCGTATGGAACATGGCAGAAAGAGTGATTGGAGGTGAAGTAATGTTCACTGGCACTAAAATAACGAGAAACAAAACAGCGATATTCAACCTGCATTCTGCTGAGCTAGAAAAACAATCGGATAAGTGCTTACGTTCGTTTTGTAGACAATACCAGGTGCTTTGTCCTTACCGCAGAGCTGAATCAGTAAAAGGACAACTATTTTCATTGAAACAATAATTAGCTGTGATTTTGTGTCACATGGCTCACTTATCAACATTATTTTTAACATCATTTAAATATATCCATAATGTTAAAATATGTGATACAAAGCACGTTAATTCACAACGTTCAAGTCATAGAACGAAAATAAAATTATAATTATTTAGATAATATGCCAACTCTCATTAAGACTAATGGTATTTAAGTTAATTCTACTTGTAACTGTGTTATGGTGGTATTTTTTCGCTGGTTGTTGTAAATCTGCAAACATTTAGAAGTCAGTGAAGAAACTAAAAAGGACAATCCTTAGATAATATTAGCATGCAGTGACTGTGAGAAAATATTTAAGTGAGCAATATAAGTACGTTTCTGTTGAAGTACTTGTGAATCCTTTGTTTTATTCCGTATAACAGCACAGGCAATGATAAAAAATAATTGCATTACTTTGGCAAAATATTTACTTACAAATTTGTAAAAATCATGGTGCTAATGCTCCATCTGTATTTTTATTTCATCTCTGGGCATAAAATAAAGGAACCGTTCCAGTTGACTGAATCGTAGACAACTGAAATCGGGATGGCCAGACCAAGAAACGAACCAACAGTTTATAAAAGTTAGTTTTCAGTTCGTTGCCAATGTACCGTAGATAGATGTGTGGTTTTCTTCCTGCTAGAGTGGTACTTTGTTGCTTTCGAGCGTGCTTTTTTATCATTGAAACTAATCATTGCATATAGGAACATAAATTTTTACGGTGAATGTACTAAATCTATATTTATGCTTATATATTAGAGGTATTTTTATTTTACGTCGATAAATACTTTCAAAAAATAGTTCAATGTAGCGAAAAACTAATAATTCGTATCGTATTTGTGTATATATCCTGACACGCAGTTGGAAACATACAAAGATAATATGTTGTCGTGTTGTCCTTAAAGAAGATTAAATAGTGAAAATACCTAAAAATAGAATTTTCGGGGAGTCAGCGCTCTACCTCTTTAAAGTAAAAAAGAAAAGTATGTGAATCCTGTCGTTTGTAGAACAATCCTTTGGCTCTTGACAAACAAAAATTGTTGCTCATCTAATTAGAGAGCATGTCGGTAAATGGAATTGTGTGCCCTCTAAGGCAACTCTTGCTCGATAACCGCTTGCATAATCATCTCTAAGCGAAAAACGCTGTTTGGCCTTGCGTGTGGTACGAAATTTACAAAGAATGCTGACACCCACTGAGGCCAAATTTCAGGAGTTGTCGCGATACGGCCTACTGCTTGCTAACACAAAAAGAAAATAAAGTTTGGTCCCGGCGACTTTGAATACGTGTTACTATGGTGGACAAAATGCATTATTTTCCAAACATGCTTTGTCTAATTATTGTAAGTGATATGATGAATATATTTTTATTTAACAAGACCTATACTGTAGTTTTAATCGTCCATCTACTATAATACATATTTTCCCGAAATCTCTCCAGGCGAATGTTGGGATGATTCCTTAACAAAGGCCATGGCCAACTCCTCTCCCAGCTACTGTCATTGTACCAAGTTGTGGTGGCACCGTCTCTAATGACCTCGCTGTTGACGAAACGTAAAGCACACTTACCTTTCCTCCAACCACTTTGTTGACTCAAAAAACCGTTCTAGCCGCAAAAATTATTATTTTATTCAATTCCTTCAAAACACATATCCCACAAGAGCCATAACATTTAAACGGTCCAAATACACCCGCAAAATTCACAAAAATATTTTTAGTGAAATTTTAATTACTTTCAGAGAGTAATGGTTTGGTTGCAAAGACAAAAAAAAATGCCATGGTTACTATCGCAAGTTAAAAAAAGTCAGAGAAATTTGTGGTTCGTATCAATTAGTAAATTGATGATGCTATGCTCAGTGGTAAGATATTGATTTTATTTTAAGCAATGTTATAATGTCGCTACGGATATTATTATATTTCTATAGCCCACACATAATTGCACATACTTTAATTTATTGCATTTATAATATATTTTAATTAACAGTGATTCAACGTGCACTGATGAGTGACTTCCGTTAAATTCAAAGACATTTAAATTTTTACAAAGCTGAGACACAAGAAATAGTTTTATCACAGGCGAAATTTAAGGCATAAAAAAGTAAAAACCCATAGACAATAAAATTTAACAGTTTAACATTAACACTTTTACTGCAGTTCAGAGAAAAAATATTTCCCATCGTGATATCTTACGTCATTTACTCTTGGATAGCATAGGCCTACCAACGCCGATAAATGAAGGTGCGGTAGAGTTTTATTTAGTCCTGGAACTTTATGGCAGAGGAGAAAGAGAGTTAACATTTACGAGTATTGAAAACTTTATGTAGGTATCTATCAAGTGTTGTGTCTGGTGCTTCGAGTACAAAGTGGGTGGCGTTGAATTTATAGTCTCGTAAAATTCTTTTCCAGCCGAGAAAGTCGCACTAGGAATACAAAACGACCTGTGTTCTGCGAAATAATAGGCAACTTTTTTACGCAACAAATATCAAATGTAATTTTTTAAAATAAGCTCAATAGTGCCCAGCACTAGGATCACATCGTACCTACGCGGTAACGTGCTTCGTGGATTCGGTAGGAACTACTGTATGCAATTAATACGCATATAAAATGTATTTTTAATGGAGACGTAATTTAATTTAAAAGAATATTATTAATTTAGTTTCATTTTTCAAATCAAACATCGAAATATATATAGTACGTAATTTTAGCACCACGTTGTTTTTTAAGAAGTGATACCAATGTGCAGTTTTTTTCGAAATTAAAATTATTTCTTAAATGTTCGTTAGTACAAAGCAAAAAAAATTAAAGTTTTTTAAATCTAGCAATCGCAGCCAGTCTAGTAGGTGTAATGAGACAAGCCACGAAGTTTTTACTCTTCCATTACCAATGCCGAATTTGCAAACGATATAACTAAGCTTAATTTTCATACGTTTGTGAAGGTCTACATACATACTGTAAGAGGAACAAAGAGTAAAACCGGAAGTTACTAACGGATGTGACATAAGATATTAAAGGCTTGCGAATATATGCTGTTATATGTCTACTATTCTGATATGGACTTTTAGATTTACGAAGTATTTTTTAAAACGGTTAAAATTTGAATATATGTTAACTGATGGTATCGAGTTTTCTTAGATTTTGGCTGATGTTTATTTAAAACTTAAAATAAGTTTACAGCATAATTTTTCATTTCTGGCTTTAAATAATCAGTATAGTCTGGCCAGTTATAGTTTTACATACATAGAATATATTAAATTGAAATACACTTACGATTCCCAACATAAGATAACAACATGGCTGAGGTATAGTTAAGTGTCCAAGGTATATAAATGTATGTACATTAAGGGCAATTCATCCATCACACCTTATCGTAGCTTTCATGTGAGCAAATAAGTGTAATGAAGTGCTGTATGGGACATATAGTGATGACACTATATTTTATGGCGAATAATTTGAAAGTAAAGATGACCAGCACATACCTGTGCTTTATTTTAATTTCCTCACGTACGAAGTTTTATGGGAATAGCCGTTTTAATTAATATAATTCACCAGAAAGTTTGGTTTAGAGGCAATCACAGATCCTGGAATATTCACAAACACGTGTAAGTTACTAAACGCTAAGCGTAAGCAAAAATTCATCACACACTGTGAATCAGCCATTAAGTGTTGGTTTCAGTCAACTGTCTCAGCTTCTTAAGATCATTACATGAATGCGAAAACAACTTGATTGGGAATTTTCACAATTAGCCTACTTTAATGCGGCCGCCTGCTCTCCCTTTTTCTAGATTTTTCGAAAACTGCTCAGTGTACGTAAATTATGCCTGCTTAAGGATAACATTCAAATACTTTACACACATGCATACCTATTTCAGGTCTTCATTGTATCTCTAATGTTTATTACACTGCCGACGATGGTGGAAATGGGTGTTCTTGTATTCTTTTTTACGTATGGAAATCTCGAAGCAGAATATTCTCGAAGTTATAGGCGTGCACAATACGCACGTATCTATGATATTACGTCTTAATATAATAGGGTCACAACTGAAAGTCTCATAGATGCGAATTGTCTGACAGAAGTCTGCTCGGCGGTTCAGTGACTCGCGCCTATAGCACAGACCACTGAGTCTAGGGCACGGCCGTAGAAGAACAGGTCTGGACACTCGCCTGGAAACTTGACCCCCTTGTTGTTTGGGTGTAGTTCGCCAAGTTACCGAGAATATTGTGTTTTATTGGCGCTTCAGTTAGTCCACTGAGACAAACAAGTTATCAAAACGTATTTTTTATCAATTTATGAAATACTTCCTTCGCTCACAAATTTAAGAAAGGGCTCCAGCAATCTTTATTTACTTTCTAAATTTAACAATGGAAAAAAGTGGGCGGAGTTTGAGTCCGACCGCCCTAACTGAAGCGCCAATAAAACACAATATTCTCGGTGACGGACTACAGCCAAACAACAAGGGGGTCAAGCAAAATACATTGGTAGATAGGCGAGTGTCCAGACCTGTACTTCTACGACCGTGGTCTAGGGGGAGGCATGATGCACGTGCTGTGTCACCCTTACAGCTTCCGTACTTCTAAGTCTCGAATGCGCAATATGCATTCATCCAGATGGCCACGTAGAAGTATTTCGTTAAAGGCCATTCTAAGTACCAAGGACCCTAAGTTATCCTCTATATTTATTGCTGCTTCGTGTATTGTTAACATCGCCTATGAACCGATCTTAGAGACGACCCTTAAGAGTACTGAGTACTGGTTTGAAATTTCCGTGTTTGACGCGCGGTAACAGGTGAGTGATAAGAGCCAGAGTACCACTCTCGACGATAGGCATATTGTCTCTATTCGCAGCGCTCAACTGGCGTGCAATCTTTTCGTAGAACTTGTTTTCCTATGGGACTTTAAGCGGCGACCCTAAAATTTTATTTTTGCATAGCATGAAGTAAAGATCAATGCACGCACCTCATTTTGAAATTTACGGATTCAGGTCGTATTTTCGGACTTTCAGAGTTACAGCAGTCTAAAAAAGCCGCTTTTAGCCATTTCCAGAAGCTCAAAAGTCATGTTACTAACAAGCATACTGAAATTCAAACAGTGGCATACGTAGTTTCAAGTGGGTGTTCTTTTCATAGATAACAATAATAAGAATAAGTTCGGTGGTTTCGCGTAAAAAAGTATTCGCATGACACGCCACAACACCGTCCAACGGCTAAGTACACAGTCCTCTTAAAGGCAAGAATACATGCCAGTTCAGTGGCTTACTCTTACCTGTCTACGGTATATCCAACGATCTTTCGTTGACCACCCTTATGCACCATAGCATTTATGCCTCTGACGTGTGTGTGTATATATATATATAGCCAGAGACGGTAGACTCATAACTGGTTCAATCCCCCCTCTTTCCCACGTCGTAATACATATAGCTAGAGCGCTGATTTTATGGCGAAAATATTTTTGCACCATATTGTTTCAATGCCTTACGTGCACATCGGTAGCTGTGCTTCATGGTTATTGGCATGAACGAACCTTTCTTCGGACACTTTTATAATTTTTTCTCATTTGACTGCACCGGTCAGAATATGGTTATCTAGATACCAAACGACTGCTGTTAACCAGTTGAACCTCAAGACAAGGGAGAGTAAAAAGTTCGACCACTGGTCATGAAACAGGGTTGCAATTGTGGCACTGAACCCAATTGGTGTAAAAAAAATTTTTGCCATAAAATCCTGGCTCTACTTACAGGCAATCCATCTATTATAACACGAATAGAAGAACGGTGATTTTTAGTACGCTGTAATATCAACTTGTGGAAAATATGCCAAGATAATTTTTATTAAAACAATAAGAAGAAACAAGTGCAATTTTTTCAACACTCTGCCGTGAGATATTACGATGAAATATAACTGGAAATACAAACAAAGGAACCAAAACGACTCAAAATTTTAGACGAAGACAACGTTACACACTTAACAGGATAACGGCGACGACGTCACAGACATCGATGAAGACATGACAGAACTTGTCTGCCTCCGTATTCAGGCAGACTGAAGGGTTTAAACAATTAAGGACATAAGAATTAACAATTAAGCAGTAGAACTTAGAAAATGTTCTATCCCATTGTCTTAAATCGGAGCGTACATAACAGTTACATAATGTTTACCTCATACGTTCAGCAGTTAAAATCATAAAGGTTAACCAACCACAAAAATTTCGGAATTTCCATTACCGATTTGTAATTCACCCGAAAATTGGCACCGTCATTTAAATTAAAAACACATAGGCCCTATCACAGTCGATTCTTCTGAGTTAAAGGAACGCATTAGCATAATTAATTAAAGTTTTAAATTAATATTCTAGTGAAGCATAGTTTAGAAATTTATAATTTCATCCCTATTTTAATTAAAATTTAAATCCATGGCTTTGGCATAGTTCATATAGTTAAAAAAAAAATACAAAATTATAAGTGAATCCCTACTGCCGTTACTTACGCAGTAACCTCTTTATTTAAACACATAATTTTCTGACTCTACTGCTTATTTCTTAAGTCTACATTCTACTACTTGATTTCATTTATCGTCGGTTTACTGCCAAAAGTGACAAAGTCAAAATTAGATAAAATATTAAAAATTTAGGAATACGTATATGTTTTTTCACGAACGATTTCCCAAGTTTAAAGCCTATTCGTCGTTTCGTACTGTTGTGTCACAGTACAGTAACTTACCATATTTTTGTTAATATCCACAAATTAATAGTGTTTTTAAACATAGTAATATTTATGACTTAATCACTTATCACTTTTGGCAGTATACCGACGATATGTGTAAACCCCTAATGTAGTCGTCTGGATGAACGTATCACCCTAGCCTTTAAGTACAAATCACTGAACAGGCGTGCGGTTTTCTCGCTAATAGATCTCGTTTGTTAGTCAGCCACTGGTGACTGTAATTTTATGGTTTAATATAAACTATAAAGGTCTGTACGCACTTGTACATTATTAACGACGCGGCAAAAAATTTCATACATAAAGGAACGCAAAAAACAACAAAATTTATCCTATTCCGAACGTGGGTAAGTAAAGTTTAAAGGTCACTTCAATACCTGTAATGGATATTCGCGCATTTAAAATTCTTGTAAAGTTCAAAAACAAACATCTATTTCTTTCTTTCCCCACCCCCTTTTTTTATTGCAATTTTTTGCTATTTTTAGCAATTTTTAAAACGCAAATATATATATTTTTAATGGGTTTTAATAGACGTCTAGAAATCTCCCGTGAAATGTAGTTTCAAAGCAAACTATTGAATTTTATTTTGTTGATTGGTTTTCGCGGTGGATAAGAAGATCAAAAATATACAGTTTTTTACTTCGAAATGCCATTGTTGGATAACTGACTGAGTAATTTTTGTTTTGCGACGGGAAAATGTGCTCCCAATAAACGTCCACAAAAATGTAGTATTTAATGCAAAACGTGAAATTAACGTTTCTTCCGCAATTGAACGTCCTCAGAAAGTGTAGCCTGTGCCAAACCTCTGGCTCGGTGCACACGGACCAGGTCTGCTGATGACCCTAAGGAACGGCGGATCTCGCGACGAGCGTGTGAATGGAGCGAGGTGGTAGTCGGAGATGTGATTGTGGCCGCGACGAAAGACCTGGAGGCTGATCGACCGTGAAACTGGTTCTTGCGGGACCGGTTCCCCGCGATCCAGGCGCGCATATGGCGCCCTTGAGCCGGCCCGGCCGAATTAATAATTGTTGACGACATGGAAAAGTATCGGCTATAAATTATTCATCATCTGGCGCTGAGGAGTGCCATTTTCGGTGCTGGCTAGCTGTAAATACTTCCCAGCAAGAATTTTTTTTCTTTAAACTGTCATTCTAACGGCAGTGCTGAGGACGAAACAGTCAGTCCGTGAAGGCAATCGACGTTATTTTGAACTAGCAGTTTGTAAGACATGTCCACGTTTCTTTATATTATTCAACAAAATCCGAATATATAATATATATATATACATATATATATAGACTATATATATATATATTTTAAATTGATGTGTGTATATATGTTCCCTAAGGACTCCAAAACGACTGGTGTGATTTTCATGAAATGTTCAGGTAATCTTCAGATTATCCCAGATGGTGATCCTGTGAAGTTCGGTAGCGATCAGATCAACATAATATTATTTTTTTGCCAATTTTCTGTTATATTTTCCCTGAAAATTAATAATTTAAGTAGGCTTGCGACCTTGAAAATCTTTAAAATAAGTAACATTGTTTCGCTATTGTGGCATGTGTGGAGATATTTAGTTAGACGATAGTAATGGCGTGATCTTACTGAAACATAATCGTGTGAGGGTTTATTGGTGCCTACGATAACCACTTCATCTGTGTAAACAAATAAAATAAATTATAATTTCGGTACCTAATTGTCGTCTGTTGTGGAAACGCAAACATTTCACTCGCAAAACGTGCAACGTTACATGCCTTCATTCCTAGCTACACTATAAAATTTTTATTGGTAGGTGAATTTAAAAGATTTTCTTGATATACGTTAAAAATTATGTTTATGAATTCACTATGTTTTACCGCTGTTGCATCTTTGAGCTATGGTCAGTCAACTGAAAGTTTCTGCACTGTTTCTTCATTTCTGAGATAACGTCACTGTAAAAAAATGTGTAAAAATACACGTACAAATAGCATTTTTGTACGTGTAATTACGGAATACAATGACAGTAAGTGTAATTATACACAATTGTTCTTGCTGATCCAAAATATGTACAGATATTTGATTAAAAAACACAAATGTATACACAAATTTACTAGAAAGTTGATGTAAATTTACATTTTTGAATGTACGTGTAGAAATACAGTCACATATTGTAATATTTCACGTAATTTTGTGTTTTATAACCGCACAGTTTGTGTATAAATACACTGATTTAAATGTAAAAATGCTTGATTCACAGCGCAGTTTTGAAACGGCAAAATACTTGTAAATTTACTCGAGCAATTTACATAGGTATAGTATCATACCAAGTAAACGATTTAAGCGTATTTTTAAACAGAAATTTTAACAATTTTACCACCTCTGACGTACATACATATTCACAAATGAATAAAAATGATTTACTAACACCTATAATATATGGATTTCGCATAGATTTACAGTTAAAAAAGTGCAAAGCCTGTTGCCGTGAACTCCAACTTTACTCCGATTTTACTGTGTTCATCTCAAAAATATTTTCGCTAAACGAAGTTGGTCATTTTCAATACGGCAGATGACTTGGTTTAATACGGTTGACCGTCGCCCAATTATTAGGCCGTGCTATATATTTGTTGTACAATTCAGCAAATATTCGCGTGGTAAGTAAGAGGAAAAGGTTTTCCCTTACGCATTTAGAACAGCTTGCTAAAATAATCCCAGCAAATGCCTAAAACAACTAATTAAGATGGCTGTTTATACTGAAATGAATGGATTCCATATCACGAACTACATTGGTTAACTATCATCGCGGTGGTCTCGTGGTTACGGTCGTTGATTGTTAACTCTAAGGTCAGGGTCAGAAATTTTCGTTAGTTGAAAATAGTCGTAAGTTAGTCGAGATAATCTATAAATTACGAATGACTTTAGAAATTAATAAATCTTACAGGTATAACTCATACTAAGGTTCTAGAAAACTCAAAATTTTGCACCAGGTTGCCAGTTAATTTCAAATATACTGTATTTTGTTACTATTTAATATTAATTTTATTTAATTTTATTTTTTTTCCTTTGAAGTACGGGTTATTTAACACATAATTGTGTTATACATGTACCGTAGCACTGTTATCATACATGTAATTTATTGTATTCTTACCGTTGTGTACAGTAAAAAGACACGGACATAAGTCGTGTAAAATTACGCGAACATGTGTGGAGATTGTGCTGCCACGTACATTCGTGTAAAATTACACAATTTTTTTACAGTGTAATTTTACTCACTGCAGTCAAGGTGTCAACTAATTCACCGAAATAAATTGTATATGCTACAAACAACATCTCTCGAAATTTTGTTGCTAATATAAAACAGTCCAACACTAATAACATTTTTCTTGTAAGACTTCAGAGATAACATTTTAACTCAATACTCACCTTGTTTTTCAAAAGAGATTAATTATTACATTCGTGTTATCAGAATACAAATATATGTAACTGATATAAACACTTTGCTTTTACCTAGGCCTAGTTACAAATTAATTATTTCGTAAATAAAATAATAAAAATATTACTATTGACAATATTTATTTTAAGTGCGGGTTGAAGCGAAATTACGTTCACAAGTGCATGAACATAAAGCCTATAACGATAGTTCAAAATGGGAACACTTTTTTTTGTAATTCTTTTTACGTATAATTAACTGGAAGATTTGTCATATTGTATGAATTTCTATGAAAATTTCTCCACGAAAAAGCACAACAATATAATTAATAACAATGAAAATGGTGACTGCAATGTATGCCGAAATGTCATGATGATGTACGACTTTGGCAATGTACCAAACAAAAAAATATGGTTATAATTTTTCAAACTTTTTGGTAATACATGTCTGGCAATTGTTGTAGTCTCAAGATGAATGTATTAGTTTAAAAAAACGTACTATTTAATCTTCTTTAAAATTACTGACTGATAAAGTGACAGTGCAACCACTGTAAATGAGTAGAGTCATACAAAATTCGCGTTATTTTCTGCAATCTGACTAGACTCCAAGTGACTATAGGCTCGTTCGACGTCTCCCGCTGGCCGATATTGTCGTGACTTGCCGCGGAGAATGCTTACACATTTGAGAGGCCAATCTCTGTAAAGACGTAACACACGTAAATGACAACACATAAAAGTTCGTGGCCAATTGAATCGCAGATTATACTCTGTTGTGTATAGGAAAGTGAAGTTTAGTCTGCTACCAAATGATAACGCGAACTATGCATGCCTTTGCAAATGAGTTATTTTGTATGTACCGACTAGTGGCTGGATTCCAATATATGTATGGAATCACATTTGAGCTTTACGTGTTAAAAAAAGGTAAGTAAAAGGTCAAGTTATTATTTTTTTTAAATCTTTTTTAACGCTGTATTTGTTTTCGCTTGTAACGAATAAAATGTCATAACAAGATTAAAGATGTTAGGTTTAATTGATACTATATGTAGGTTAACTGATTTTTGGTGAAAATAATTTCATTCCAATTTGCTCCAGTGCCTTCAAACGCACAGTTGCAGTTCTCATTCATGCTCTGGATGCTTTTATCTCTCAACGTCTTGAGAATCTACCCGCAAATCACAGACGTGTAGTGTCGCAGTAACATCATCTCATTGTCAGAGTCAAATGTTCCGACGCCTTTGCACAAAGACACGTTGCCAATAACCATGAAGCATAGTTGCAGATTTGCACGTAAGGCACTGAAAGAAACTGGGGCAAAACTCTTTTCACCAGAAACTCTATTAGGGTCGGAACATTTTTCGGATTTAATGACCTGCATGCTAGAATCCAATGTTAGAGATGATGGTTTATCGCGGGAAAACTTGGCTGTTTGCTGGGTTTCAACGTACGTTCAGCTTATGAAAATATTACTGGCTTTCGACTGTACGTATGGCTGTTGCCCTGTTTGACTAAGTCAACAAGAATCCCGCTATTGTGTTATTGGATGCCTATTATTGGTCTGCAGACAGCTACGTTGTTTCAGACGTATATCACCCAATCGTACACGTCACAAGAATCTATAGTATTTTCAAGGGTATGTTGGTACAAACAATTTTCGTGATGCACCGTCATTAGTAGAAACATGCAAAATTCGCGTTATTTTCTGACAGCTGACTAGACTCCAAGCAACTGTAGGCTCGTTAGACGTCTCCCGCTGGCCGATATTGTTGTGACTTGCCGCGGAGAATGCTTACACGGTAGAGTGGCCAATCTCTGTAGAGACGTAACACACGTACATGACAACACATAAAAGTTCGTGGCCAATTGAATCGCAGACTATCCTCAGTTATGTATAGAAAAGTGAAGTTTAGTCTGCTACCAAATGATAACGCGAATTTTGCACGTCTCTAGTCATTAGAGACGATGGTTTATCGTAGGAAAACTTGACTATTTACTGGGTTTCAAAGTACGTTCAGCTTGTGAAACGATTACTGGATTTCGCTTGTGCGTAGAGCTGTTACCCTATTTGGCTGAGCCAATAAGAAACTCGCTATTGCAATATTATATGTAGAGACATGAG